>CAUYUJ010015743.1:0-75444 GCA_963575745.1 Prorocentrum cordatum
AAAGGGAGGGCGGGAGGGAGCAGGGACGGAGGGAGCAGGGAGGGAGGAAGCAGGAGGAGAGAAGCAGGGAGGGAGGGAGGGAGAAAGAGAGAGAGAGAGAGAGAGAATGAAAAAGAAGGAAGCAGGGGAGCAGGGAAGGAGGGAGCAGGGAGGAAGGGAGGGAGAGAGGGAGGGAGGGCAGGTTGGGAGCAGGGAGCAAGGAGGGAGGGAAAGAGCAGGGAGGCAGGACGAAAGAAAGCAGTGAGGGAGGGAGAAGGGAGGGAGGGAGGGAGCGGAGGGAGGAGGAACGGAGGGAGAGAAGTGGCTGGGAGGGAGGGAGTAAGCTCCATCCCGGCTTTTCCTCCCTGTTTCCCTTCCCTGCTACCTTCCCTCTCTGTCTCCCTCAGACATGTCTATACAGACGCAGTTTTTCAGTTCTCACTTCCAGCGAAGCTATTCATATGAAGTCTCGCGCTCTCAGTGAGAGCGCGAGACCATTCTGCGTCGACAAAAATGCACCAGAACTCTCTAGGTCACCCATAGATCGATATAAATTAGAAAAAAATCATCCGACACAAAAAATGTAAAATTGTACAAATCGATATTTTTCATTAATTTTGAAAATTCTAATCAATTTGGGCACTCTCGAGGCTCATTCGATGTCACGCATGTCGCTGCTTCGATTGGAATGCACCTGGCATGCATAGCATGCACTCAGCTCGAATTATCATCGAAACACCGTTCGCAACACGCATACATAGAGACGGTATTTCGATCATAACTCCTGACTCAGCCATTTCGAGGAACTCTCGAGCTTCCAGTGTGACGCGTCAGATCATTCTGCATCGACTGGTGTGCGTGAGAGGTCTGTAGATTGCTGACAGCTCGAGTTAAGTAAAGCCAACCACCGTCACCTGCCAAACTGTACTGCGGGCAAAGTCGGTTCCCGCAAGTCTTTTGATAGTAATATTGCTTCTAGAGCCCTGAAAATTTTACCAGCAGATGCGCCATAGCTTATTGTAGGTAGGAAAAATCCAACTTATGAAAACGAATTGTCAAATCTTGCACAATGTTCCAAAAACCGACCCCAGGTTACCACATTGTCTCTTTTGGTCGGGTCGGCCAACTAGCTCCACCCTGCGCCCGAATTCCTCTTAGCTCATCTCGTCGAAGAGCTCTACGAGGTACACGAACAGTTTCGTGATTTTGCGCAGCAGACCGAGTTCAGCTAGGAAGCCACGCTCCCGGACCCGCTGCAAGCTCCAGCAAGTTTCTGCGAGAATCGTGGACCGGCGGAGGTGGGCGTGTGCTCCTCACCACCCACCGCCGGCTTCTTATCTGAAACCCTCAGCTCTCCAGGAGCTATCTGGGAAAAACCAGGATAGCGAAGCCAAGCGCGGAACGCCGCACGGGGACCTCTGCCAGGCTGCCTGAACCGATGCGCGGGACGCTGGAAACCTCGCAGGAGATCTGGGGGCTGCCCTGAAGAGCTCCGCAAGCGCTGCCAGGCGCGCCCCCACGCGTTCCTGCACGCGCGCAGGCACGCGTGGACGCGCGCCCGAAGCGCTCCTGGACCAGCTGCCGGCACGGGCGAGCCGCTGCGAGGATCGTGGAGCGGCAGAAATATGAGCTGCTGGCGGGCATCACCACCGTCCAGCTTCTAATCTAAAGCCCTCTAGCTCTCAGAGAGCTCTCCGGGAATGACTTGTCAAATATCTTTCAAATCTTAGCAAAACCGACTCAAAGTTACCACATTGTCCGTTCTGGTCGGGTCGACCAACTAGCTCCACCCCGCGCCGGAATTCCTGTAGCTCATCAATGTCGGAGAGCTCTACGAGGTACTAGCTCCACCCCGCGCTGGAATTCTTCAAGGGCATCGATGCCGAAGAGCTCTACGCGGTATGACGACGAGCTCTACAAGGTACTCTTGAGCTTCCAGCAAGTAGCCAAGGGAAGCTCTACAAGTACTCTCAGAGAGATCTCCGGGAACTGGACAGCTTTCCTGGGGGGCTCTGGGGGGCTCTCCTGAAACGCTTCTGAAACGCAGCAAGGGACGCTTCCACGCGTGCCTGACCTCGCACGGGTACGCGTGGACAGGTGCCCGAAGCGCTCCCGGACGCGCTGGGAAGTTTTACAGGTTGCTGCCGGGATTTTGGTGTGGCGAAGATGGGCTGCTGGCAAGCGCCATCACCGTCCGGCTTCTAATCTCGAACCCTATGGCTCTCAGAGAGCTCTCTGGGAATCCCTAGCTCATCGATAACGAAGCTCTACGCGGTATTACTCTTCTAGCTTCGCCACGCTCTTAGGGAAGCTCTACGAGTGACTGGAATGCTTTCCTGAAAAGCTTCGGGGGCTCTTCCGAAAAGCTTCTGGGGCGCTGACAGCGACGCTTCCGCGCGTGCCAGCGCGCGTGCGGGCGCGCGTGAACGCGTTCCCGAAGCGCTCTTGGGGACGCTGCAGCTTCGAGCAGGCCGCTCCGGCGATTTTGGACCGCCGCGCAGGAGCTTCTGGCTGGCAGCCTCGTAGAGCTTTTGATCGCGCGGCACTGCTTGAAACACATGGAAGAAGCTTTCTCAAGGTGGTCTGAGAAGCTCGAAAAATCGAGATTTGATCAATTTTTCCAAAAAGATTCTTGGAGTATTTCTTGAAAAACGTCAAATTCACATTTTTGGGTGTCAACACGAAGTCGGAACTGGCTCTAGAGAGCTGAGGTGCTCTGGAAATTTATGTATCAATGCTTGGCGCAAAAGTTTGTTTTCTCAAAATGCATTGTCAATATCTTTCAAAGATTAGCAAAACCAACCAAAAGTCACCACATTGTCTCTTCTGGTCGGATCGACCAACTAGCTCCAGTCCGCGCGGGAATTCCTCTAGCTCATCGATGAAAAACCGCCCTCAAGTTGACGCATTGTCTCTTTTGGTCGGGTCTGCCAACTAGCTTTACCCTGCGCCCGAATGGGAACCGGCGGTAAGCCGTCAACCTGGTTACCGCCGGGGACCTCGCAGAGCTCGTTTCTCGCACGGCGCTCCTCGGAACACATGAAGCAAGCCTCTTCAGGGTGATCGGAAAATTCGAAAAATCACGTTTTTCTGTTTTTATCGAACGTTCGTTCCTCCAAATGTTTTGATAGTAATAATACAGCTACGGACCTGAGAACTTTACAGGCGCACGCGTCATAACCAACTACAGGTGCGAAAGATCTGCTTTCTCAATATGAAGTGTCAAATATCTTTTAAATCCTAGCAAAAACTACCCAAAGTCAGCACATCTTCTTTTCTGGTCGGGTCGACCAACTAGCTCCACCCCGCGCCAGAATTTCTCAAGCCCATCGATACCGAAGAGATTTACGAGGTATTCCTCTTAGCTCAGCTTGCCGAAGAGGTCTACAAGGCATTACGTTTGCCTACCAGCTTTGTAGGCTTCCTACAGCTCGAGTTAAGTTTCTGAAGCTCTCTGAGAGCTTTACGATTTTAGGTTAGAGGCCGGACGGTGGTCTTGCATGCCGGCAGCCCATCTTCGCCGGTCCAGAATCCCCACAGGGAGTTGTAAAACTTCGCTGCGTATCTGGGCGCGCTTCCGGCACGCGTCCGCGCGTGCCTGCGCGCGCGCGGGCATGTGTGGAAGCGTGCCTAGCAGCGCTTCAGAAGCGCTTCAGGAGAGCTCCACAGAGTTTTTCAGGAAAGCTTTCCAGCGCGAGTGCCTCTTTGCGGTCTGGGTATTTCCGGGAGAGCTCTCTGAGAGCTATAAGGTTTGAAAAATGAGAAGCTGGACAGTGGTGGTGCCTGCCAGCAGCCCATCTTCTGTAGCGACTTGTGGAACTTCGCAGCGTGTCCGGGAGCGCTTCTGGCGCGCGTCCACGCGCGCCTGCACGCGTGCAGGCTCGCGTTGAAGCGTCGCTGGCAGTGCTTCAGAAGCGCTTCAGGAAAGCCCTCCAGAGCTTTTTGGGGATTTCGTCCAGAGTATGCCTCTTACCTCGTAGAGCTCTTCGCCATCAATGAGCTCGAGGAATTCCGGCGCCGGGTGCAGCTAGTGCCTTGTAGAGGTCTTCGGCAAGATGAGCTGAGGGGAATTTGGGCGCGGGGTGGAGCTAGTCGACAGACCCGACGTAAAGAGACAATGTGGTGACTTCAGGTCGTTTTTTGTATCTTTGTGTAAAATTTGCAAGTTCGTTTGAAAGAACAAGTATTTTTCCCAACTGTAGTGGGTTATTGCGCGCGCGGCTGTGAAATTCTCACGTCCCTAGCTGCAGTATTACTAGCACAAGACTTGAGGGAACCGTCGGCCGTTTCGAGTCATCTTGACACGCGTTGACGGTTTTCTGTACTTAACTGGAGATTTAAGACAGCAACAGAGCTGATACTTACAGAAACCGATTCAGAATCATCACGCGCGTTCGTCTGTTGCACCGAGAGGTCTGAGCGCGGTCTGCTACTCGAGCTAGGTCCGCGAAACTATACGTATTATATGAGTGATCTTGACGGATGCTGTCGGTTTCTATACTTCACTCGGGCTGTAGGAGAGCTACTGAGCTGGAACGCACACGAATCGATTTAGAATCATAAGGCGCGTTCGTCTGTTGCATCGAAAGTTCTGAAATCGGTCTGCGTCTTGAGCTAGGTCCACGAAACAGTTCGTCTTCTTCGAGTTATCATGACAGGTGCTGTTGGGTTTCTTTATTTAACTCGAGCTATAGAAGGGCTACAAATCTGTTACGCCCACGTAATCGATCCAGAATCATCAGGCGCGTGCGTCTCAAGCATCTAGAGGCACGCGTGGAAGCGTGCCTGGTAGCGTGTCAGAACCGCTTCCGGAAATCTTCCGGGGGCTCGCCAGAACAGCTTTCCGGTCTGAGCTTCTCTTCGCTCTCTGGGTTTTGGACGCTACCAATCGGGCGCAGAGTGGAGCTAGTTGATCGACCCGAGAGCTCAGGGGGGCCCCCAGAGCTGTTCAAGAAAGCTGTCCAGACCCCCGATCTCTGGGTTTTGGACGCTACCAAGTGTTCCCGGAGAGCTCCCTGAGAGCTATAGGGTTTTAGATAAGAAGCCCGACGGCGGTGGTGCCTGCCCATCTTCGCCGCGCCAGAATCCCTGCAGTGGGGTGCTCCCGGAGGGCTCTCTGAGAGCTATAGGTTCCAGATTAGAAGCCAGACAGTGGTGGTGCCTTCCAGCAGCCCATATACTTTGTAGAGCTCTTCGTGATCGATGAGCTAAGAGGAATTCTGGCGAGGGGTGGAGCTAGCTGGCCGACCCGACCAAAAGAGACAATGTGGCACATAACTCGTCGAGCTTCCCTTAGCTAGTTGCTGGAAGCTTACGAGTAACTCGTAAAGCTTCCCCTTAGCAAGTTATTGCTGGAAGCTTACGAGTAACTCGTAGAGCTTCCCTTAGCAAGTTCTTGCTGGAAGCTTCAGAGTACCTTGTAGAGCTTCCCTTAGCAAGTACCTCGTAGAGCTCTTCGGCATCGATGGGCTAGAGGAATTCGGGCGCGGGGTGGAAGCTTAAGAGTAATTTCCCGGGGAGCTCGCTGAGAGCTAAAAAGGCTTCAAGATTAGAAGCCGGACGGTGGTGGTGCCCGCCAGGAGCTTCTCTCCGTCGCTCCACGATCCTCGCAGCGGCTCGCCTGACCCGGCAGCTGGTCCGGGAGAGCTTCTGGCAAACTTCCACGCGTGCCTGCGCGCGTGCAGGCACGCATGGAAGTGTTTCTGCCAGCGTTTCGGCAGCGCTGTAGGGGAGCTTCCCAGAGCTTTTCCCGGATAGCCTCTTGGGCTACGTAGGGTTGTTAGAGAAGAAGCCGGCGAGTGCGCGTGCGCCGCCGCACCCTTCCGCCCACCGCTCCACGTTCCCTTCCGTGAGTCCTCGGGTTCCGCAGCGTGTCCCGGAGCGTCTGTTCCAGTACGTTCCCGTAGAACGTGCTCTAGAAGCTTCGCGAACGTGCCCCAGAGGTCTCGCGGAGCTTCCCGGGCAGCGAGCGCCCGCCCGTGCAGGCACGCGTGGAAGCGTCGCCCTCTGCCCTTCAGGAGCGCGCCAGGCGAGCTTTCCAGCGCCACCACGCACGTTTGCAAGCAGCTTTTGCAGCGCTTCAGAAGCAGGCACCTCCGCGCACGTCCACGACGTGCACCCAGCCATGCGCACGCAGCGCGTGGAGCACTCTGAGGCGAGCGCAGGGGCACGCGCGGCGCCAGGGGCACGGCCCAGGTCGCTGGCGCGACGAGACGTGTGCGCGCGCGTCTCTGGCTTGGCTATCCGGGTTTTTCCCGGGGAGCTCTCTGAGAGCTAGAGGGCTTTAAAGTAAAAGCCGGGCGGTGGTGGCGCCTTCCAGCAGCCCATCTCCGCCGCTCCACGATCCCCGCAGCGCCTCGCCCGAGCCGGCAGCTGGTTCGGGGGCGCTTCAAGCGCGCGTCCACGTATGCCTGCACGCGTGCAGGCACGCGTGGAAGCGTTCCTGACAGTGCTTCGGAAGCGCTGCAGGGGAGGCCCCAGAGCTCTCCAGGAAAGATTTCCCTCCCCCAAGGGCGTCTTCGCTCTCCGGGTTTTTCCCGGGGAGCTCGCTGAGAGCTAAAGGGTTTAAAAGAAAAAGCCGGACGGTGGTGGTGCCCGCCAGGAGCTCCTCCACGGCGGTCCACAGGCCTCGCAGAAACTCCGGCGAGCCGGCAGCGGGTTCGGGGGCGCTGTCCACGTGTGCCTGCACGCGTGCAGGCACGTGTGGAAGCGTTTTTGGCAGCGCTTCGACAGCGCTGCAGGGGAGCTCCCCAGCGCTCTCGAGGGAAGATTTCCCCCTCCCGACGGTCTCTTCGCTCTCCGGGTTTTGGACGCTACCAAGTACCTCGTAGAGCTCTTCGGCATCGACTACCAAGTACCTCGCAGAGCTCTTCGGCATCGATGAGCTAGAGGAATTCCAGCGCGGGGCGGAGCTAGTGACTTGTGGAGCTTCCCTAAGCTAGCAGCTGGAAGCTTAAGAGTAATTCGGACGCGCTGGAGAGCTAGTTGGCAAGAAAAATCTCGACGGAACTTTTGGTGACTTTTTCCCGGAGAGCTCGCTGAGAGCTAAAGGGTTTAAGATTAGAAGCCGGACGGTGGTGGTGCCCCCCATGAGCTCCTTTCCGTCGCTCCAGAGGCCTCGCAGCAGCTCCGGCGACCCAGCAACTGGTCCGGGGGAGCTTCCTGCAAGCTTCCACGCGTGCCTGCGCGCGTGCAGGCACGCATGGAAGCGTTTCTTCCAGCGCTTCGGCAGCGCTGCTGGGGAGCTTCCCAGGGCTCTCCAGGAAAGATCCCGCTCCCAAAGGGTCCCTTCGCTCTCCGGGTTTTTCCCGGAGAGCTCGCTGAGAGCTAAAGGGTTTAAGATTAGAAACCAGGCGGTGGTGGCGCCCGCCAGCAGCCCATCTCCGCCGCTCCACGATCCTCGCAGCGCCTCGCCTGACCCGGCAGCTGGTCCGGGAGAGCTTCCGGCGTGCCTGCACGCGTGCAGGCACGCGTGGACGCGTTCCTGGCAGCGCTGCAGAGACGCTGCAGGGGGGCCCCCAGAGCCCCAGAAGAGCTTCATGAGAGCTTCCGTGGGCTCGCCAGGAAACCCTTCCGGTGTGTGTCCTCTTTGCTCTCCGGGTTTTTCCCGGAGAGCTCTCAGAGAGCTAGAGGGTTTTAGATCAGAAGCCGGACGGTGGTGGTGCCCGCCAGCAGCCCATCTCCGCCGCTCCACGATCCTCGCAGCGACTCGCCCGGCCCGGCAGCGCGTCCGCAGCAATGCAGGATCGCTTCAGAAGGGTTCGACAGAGCTCTGCAGGCGCTTCAGGGGTGTGTGGCGTGCCTTCACGCGTGCAGGCACCGTGGAAGCGTTTCTGGCAGAGCTGCAGCAGCGCTGCAGGGAAGTTTTCCGGGGCGCCAGAACAGCTTTGCGAGAGCGTTGCGGAGCTCGCACGGCTCTCCGGGTTTGGGACGCTACCAAGTGGACGCTACTAAGTTCCCGGAGAGCTCTCTGAGTTCTAGAGGGTTTTAGATTGGAAGCCGGGCGGTGGTGGTGCCCGCCAGCAGCCCATCTTCGCCGATCCACGATCCCCGCAGCGGCTCGCCCGGCCCGGCGGCGCGTCCGGGAGAGCTTCCGGCAAGCGTCCACGCGAGCCTGCACGCGTGCAGGCACGCCTAGACGCTCGCCCGAAGCTCTCCCGGACACGCTGCCGGGTCAGGCGAGCCGCTGCGGGGATCGTGGACCGGCGGAGATGGGCTGCTGGCGGGCACCACCACCGTCCGGCTTCTTATCTTAAACCTTTTAGCTCTCAGCGAGCTCTCCGGGACTCTTTCCTGGAGAGCCTTGGGGGACCCTCCTGGAGCGCTGCGGACGCGCTGCCAGAAGCACTTCCATGCGTGCCTGCACGCATGCGGGCACGCGTGGAAGCTTGCCGGCAGCTCCCCCGGACCAGTTGCCGGGCCGCCGGAGGCGCTGCGGGGAACGTGGACCGCCGTGGAGGAGCTCCTGGGGGCACCACCACCGTCCGGCTTCTAATCTTAAGCCCTTTGGCTCTCGCTAGAGGAATTCCGGCGCGGGGTGGAGCTAGTTGGCCCAGCCGGCCGAGGCGGACAATGTTCCCGGAGAGCTCGCTGAGAGCTAAAGATTAGAAGCCGGACGGTGGTGGTGCCCGCCAGGAGCTTTTCCGCGGCGCTCCACGGTTGCCGTAGAAACTCCGGCGACCCGGCAGCGGGTCCGGGAGAGCTTCCGGCAAGCTTCCACACGTGTCTACAAGCGTGCAGGCACGCATGGAGACGTGTTTGGCAGCGCTTCGGCAGCGATGCAGGGAGCCCCTCGCAGCTCTCCAGGAAAGGTCTCTTCGCTTTCCGGGTTTTGGCCCCTACCAAGTGACTTGTAGAGCTTCCCTGAGAGCGCAGCGGCGAAGCTTAAGAGTAACTCGTAGAGCTTCCCTTAGCAAGTTATTACTGGAAGCTAAGAGTAATGACTCGTAGAGCTTCCCTACGCTAGTTGCTGGAAGCTTGAGAGTAATTCCGGCACGCTGGAGAGGTAGTTGGCAAGAAAAATCTCGACGGAACTTAACTCGTAGAGCTTCCCTGTGCAAGTTATTCCCGGATAGCCCTATTGTTGGGCTACATAGGGTTGTTAGAGGAGAAGCCGGCGGGTGCGCGTGCATCGCCGCACTCCCACGCTCCCCGCTCCACGATCCCCGCAGCGACTCGCCGGGGCTTGCAGCGTGTCCGGGAGCGTGGCTTCCTAGCGTTTCCCAATACGCGTGGCTCAAGGGTGCGCGAAGCGCTTCGGCAGAGCTTTGGCAGAGCTTCGCCCGTGCTCGCAGGCTCCTAGGCAGAGGCGTCGTGGTAGGTTTTACAGAGCTCCGCGGGTTGTAACAGACGCCCCCGCAGGTTTCTCCTCCGAGGTTTCCAGCGCTCCACGCATCGTTCCGGGCGGCCTGGCAGAGGTCGCCGTGCGGCGCTTTGGATCGCTCTGCGCCTCGCGTCTTGCCTCGCTATTCGGGTTTTGGACGCTTACAAGTTGCTGGAAGCTTAAGAGTAATTCTGGGGCGCTGGAGAGCTAGCCCGCCAGCAGCCCATCTCCGCCGCTCCACGATCCCCGCAGCGCCTCGCCTGATCCGGCAACTGGTCCGGGAGAGCTTCCGGCAAGAGTCCACGCGTGCCTGCACGCGAGCAGGCACGCGTGGAAGCGTTCCTGGCAGCGCTTCAGAGACGCTGCAAGGGAGCCCCCAGAGCCCCAGAAGAGCTTCACGAGAGCTTCCGTGGGCTTGCCAGCAGGCTTTCCGGCGCGTGTCTTCTTTGCTCTCCGGGTTTTCGACGCTACCAAGTAACTCGTAGAACTGCCCTACGCTAGTTGCTGGAAGCTTAAGAGCTATTCCGGCGCGCCGGAGAGCGAGTTGGCCAGAAAAATCTCGACGGAACTTTTGGTGACTTTTGGTCGGCTAAGGATAGCTCCTTGGAGAGCTAAGGGTTTCAGAGAAGAAGCCGGAGGTGGGTGGTGAGGAGGACACGTCCACGCTCGCCGGTCCACGATCCCCGGAGCAACTCGCCGGAGTTCGCAGCGTGTCCGGGAGTTCCTAGCGTTTCCCAATGCGCGCGGCTCAAGGGTGCGCAAGTTGCCGGAGGTTGCAGCGGGTCCGGGAGCGTGGCTTCCTAGCGTTTCCCAATTCCCGGATAGCTCCTTGAGAGCAGAGGGTTTCAGCTAAGAAGCCGGCTGTGGGTGGTGAGGAGGACACGCCCACTTCCGCCGGTCCACGATCGTCGCAGCAGCTTGCCGGAGCTTGCAGCGGGTCCGGGAGCGTGGCTTCCTAGCGTTTCCCAATACGCGTGGCTCCAGGGTGCGCGAAGCGCTTCGGCAGAGCTTCGGAAGAGCTTCGGCTGTTCTTACCTCGTAGAGCTCTTCGTCATCGATGAGCTAGAGGAATTCCGGCGCGGGGTGGAGCTAGTTGGCCCACCCGGCCGAGGCGGACAATGTGGCAACTTTTTCCCGGATAGCTCCTTGAGAGCAGAGGGTTTCAGATAAGAAGCCGGCTGTGGGTGGTGAGGAGGACACGCCCACTTCCGCCGGTCCACGATCGTCGCAGCAGCTTGCCGGAGCTTGCAGCGGGTCCGGGAGCGTGGCTTCCTATAGCGTTTCCCAATACGCGTGGCTCCAGGGTGCGCGAAGCGCTTCGGCAGAGCTTCGGAAGAGCTTCGGCTGTTCCCGGATAGCTCCTTGGAGAGCTGAGGGTTTCAGATAAGAAGCCGGCGGTGGGTGGTGAGGAGCACACGCCCACCTCCGCCGGTCCACGATCCCCGGAGCAGGTTGCCGGAGCTTGCAGCGGGTCCGGGAGCGTGGCTTCCTAGCGTTTCCCAATACGCGTGGCTCCAGGGTGCGCGAAGCGCTTCGGCAGAGCTTCGGAAGAGCTTCGGCAGTTCCCGGATAGCTCCTTGGAGAGCTGAGGGTTTCAGATAAGAAGCCGGCGGTGGGTGGTGAGGAGCACACGCCCACCTCCGCCGGTCCACGATCCCCGCAGCAGGTTGCCGGAGCTTGCAGCGGGTCCGGGAGCGTGGCTTCCTAGCGTTTCCCAATACGCGTGGCTCCAGGGTGCGCGAAGCGCTTCGGCAGAGCTTCGGAAGAGCTTCGGCAGTTCTTCCAGGCTCCTAGGCAGATCTTCCTTGTGCGCTTTGCAGGGCCCCACGCATCGTAAACGGCGCCCCTGCAAGCGTGTCCTGCGAGGTTTCCAGCGTTCCGCGCATCGTTTCAAGCGACCTGGCAGAGGTCCCCGTGCGCCGTATTGCTTCGCGCTCCGCGCCTGGCTTCGCTATCCGGGTTTTGGACGCTTACAAGTTCCCGGATAGCTCCTTGGAGAGCTGAGGGTTTCAGATAAGAAGCCGGCGGTGGGTGGTGAGGAGCACACGCCCACCTCCGCCGGTCCACGATCCCCGGAGCAGGTTGCCGGAGCTTGCAGCGGGTCCGGGAGCGTGGCTTCCTAGCGTTTCCCAATACGCGTGGCTCCAGGGTGCGCGGAGCGCTTCGGCAGAGCTTCGGAAGAGCTTCGGCAGTTCCCGGATAGCTCCTTGAGAGCAGAGGGTTTCAGATAAGAAGCCGGCGGTGGGTGGTGAGGAGCACACGCCCACCTCCGCCGGTCCACGATCCCCGCAGCAGGTTGCCGGAGCTTGCAGCGGGTCCGGGAGCGTGGCTTCCTAGCGTTTCCCAATACGCGTGGCTCCAGGGTGCGCGAAGCGCTTCGGCAGAGCTTCGGAAGAGCTTCGGCAGTTCTTCCAGGCTCCTAGGCAGATCTTCCTTGTGCGCTTTGCAGGGCCCCACGCATCGTAAACGGCGCCCCTGCAAGCGTGTCCTGCGAGGTTTCCAGCGTTCCGCGCATCGTTTCAAGCGACCTGGCAGAGGTCCCCGTGCGCCGTATTGCTTCGCGCTCCGCGCCTGGCTTCGCTATCCGGGTTTTGGACGCTTGCAAGTTCTTCCAGGCTCCTAGGCAGATCTTCCTTGCGCGCTTTGCAGGGCCCCACGCATCGTAAACAGCGCCCCTGCAAGCGTCTCCTGCGAGGTTTCCAGCGTCCCGCGCATCGTTTCAGACGGCCTGGCAGAGGTCCCCGTGCGGCGTTCCGTGCTTGGCTTCGCTATCCGGGTTTTGGACGCTTACAAGTTCTTACCTCGTAGAGCTCTTCGTCATCGATGAGCTTGAGGAATTCCGGCGCGGGGTGGAGCTAGTTGGCCCACCCGGCCGAGGCGGACAATGTGGCAACTTTTGGGTGCTTTTGCGATTTTTTCAAAGATATTTGACAATTCATTTTGAGAAACCAGATTTTTCGCACCTGTAAACGACTATAAGGGCCTCTCTGTCTTAGTATGAGCTCTGTAGGCGTACGTTTACTATCAAAAGACTTGGCGCAACCATCTTCATGTCGACACGAAAAAAAATCAATTTTTCTCTTTTTCGAGAAATGCTTCCAGAAGCTCTCTCTTTCGACTCCGAGCACTCTTTCGCGTGAAATGAGCTCTACGAGGTTCCCGGCGGTGACCAGGTTGACGGTTCACCGCCGGCGCCAGCCCAGGCTCCTAGACAGATCTTCCTTGCGCGCTTTGCAGGGCCCCACGCATCGTAAACGGCGCCCCTGCAAGCGTCTTCTGCGAGGTTTCCAGCGTCCCGCGCATCGTTTCAGGCGGCGTGGCAGAGGTCCCCGTGCGGCGTTCCGCGCTTGGCTTCGCTCCGGGTTTTCGACGCTTACAAGTGGTTGCTTTTGCGATTTTTTGATAGATATTTGACAATTCATTTTGAGAAACCAGATTTTTCGCACCTGTAAACGACTATAAGGGCCTCTCTGTCTTAGTATGAGCTCTGTAGGCGTACGTTTACTATCAAAAGACTTGGCGCAACCATCTTCATGTCGACACGAAAAAAAATCAATTTTTCTCTTTTTCGAGAAATGCTTCCAGAAGCTCTCTCTTTCGACTCCGAGCACTCTTTCGCGTGAAATGAGCTCTACGAGGTTCCCGGCGGTGACCAGGTTGACGGTTCACCGCCGGCGCCAGTCCAGGCTCCTAGACGGATCTTCCTTGCGCGCTTTGCAGGGCCCCACGCATCGTAAACGGCGCCCCTGCAAGCGTCTTCTGCGAGGTTTCCAGCGTCCCGCGCATCGTTTCAGGCGGCGTGGCAGAGGTCCCCGTGCGGCGTTCCGCGCTTGGCTTCGCTATCCGGGTTTTGGACGCTTACAAGTTCCAGGCTCCCAGCTCCAGGGTGCGCGAAGCGCTTCGGCAGAGCTTCGGAAGAGCTTCGGCAGTTCTTCCAGGCACCTAGGCAGATATTCCTTGCGCGCTTTGCAGGGCCCCACGCATCTTAAACGGCGCCCCTACAAGCGTCTCCTGCGAGGTTTCCAGCGTCCCGCGCATCGTTTCAGGCTGCCTGGCAGAGGTCCCCGTGCGGCGTTCCGTGCTTGGCTTCGCTATCCGGGTTTTGGACGCTTACAAGTTCCTACCTCGTAGAGCTCTTCGTCATCGATGAGCTTGAGGAATTCCGGCGCGGGGTGGAGCTAGTTGGCCCACCCGGCCGAGGCGGACAATGTGGCAACTTTTGGGTGCTTTTGCGATTTTTTCAAAGATATTTGACAATTCATTTTGAGAAACCAGATTTTTCGCACCTGTAAACGACTATAAGGGCCTGTCTTAGTATGAGCTCTGTAGGCGTACGTTTACTATCAAAAGACTTGGCGCAACCATCTTCATGTCGACACGAAAAAAAATCAATTTTTCTTTTTTTTCGAGAAATGCTTCCAGAAGCTCTCTCTTTCGACTCCGAGCACTCTTTCGCGTGAAATGAGCTCTACGAGGTTCCCGGCGGTGACCAGGTTGACGGTTCACCGCTGGCGCCAGCCCAGGCTCCTAGACAGATCTTCCTTGCGCGCTTTGCAGGGCCCCACGCATCGTAAACGGCGCCCCTGCAAGCGTCTTCTGCGAGGTTCCCAGCGTCCCGCGCATCGTTTCAGGCGGCGTGGCAGAGGTCCCCGTGCGGCGTTCCGCGCTTGGCTTCGCTCCGGGTTTTCGACGCTTACAAGTGGGTGCTTTTGCGATTTTTTGATAGATATTTGACAATTCATTTTGAGAAACCAGATTTTTCGCACCTGTAAACGACTATAAGGGCCTCTCTGTCTTACTATGAGCTCTGTAGGCGTACGTTTACTATCAAAAGACTTGGCGCAACCATCTTCATGTCGACACGAAAAAAAATCAATTTTTCTCTTTTTCGAGAAATGCTTCCAGAAGCTCTCTCTTTCGACTCCGAGCACTCTTTCGCGTGAAATGAGCTCTGCGAGGTTCCCGGCGGTGACCAGGTTGACGGTTCACCGCCGGCGCCAGTCCAGGCTCCTAGACGGATCTTCCTTGCGCGCTTTGCAGGGCCCCACGCATCGTAAACGGCGCCCCTGCAAGCGTCTTCTGCGAGGTTTCCAGCGTCCCGCGCATCGTTTCAGGCGGCGTGGCAGAGGTCCCCGTGCGGCGTTCCGCGCTTGGCTTCGCTATCCGGGTTTTGGACGCTTACAAGTTCCAGGCTCCTAGCTCCAGGGTGCGCGAAGCGCTTCGGCAGAGCTTCGGAAGAGCTTCGGCAGTTCTTCCAGGCACCTAGGCAGATATTCCTTGCGCGCTTTGCAGGGCCCCACGCATCTTAAACGGCGCCCCTACAAGCGTCTCCTGCGAGGTTTCCAGCGTTCCGCGCATCGTTTCAGGCTGCCTGGCAGAGGTCCCCGTGCGGCGTTCCGCGCTTGGCTTCGCTATTCGGGTTTTTCCCGGATAGCTCCTTGGAGAGCTGAGGGTTTCAGATAAGAAGCCGGCGGTGGGTGGTGAGGAGCACACGCCCACCTCTGCCGGTCCACGCTCGCCGGAGAAACTCGCCGGAGGTTGCAGCGGGTCCGGGAGCGTGGCTTCCTAGCGTTTCCCAATACGCGTGGCTCCAGGGTGCGCGAAGCGCTTCGGCAGAGCTTCGGAAGAGCTTCGGCAGTAACTCGTAGAGCTTATCTTAGCAAGTTATTGCTGGAAGCTTTAGAGTAATACCTCGTGGAGCTCTTCGGCATCGATGAGCTAGAGGACTTCGGGCGCGGGATGGAGCTAGTAACTCGTAGAGCTTCCCATAGCTAGTTGTAGCTGGAAGCTAAGAGTAATTCCGGCGCGCTGGAGAGCTAGTTCCCGGATAGCTCCTTGAAGAGCTGAAGGTTTCAGATAAGACGCCGGCTGTGGGTGGTGAGGAGGACACGCCCACCTCCGCCGGTCCACGATCCCCGCAGCGCCCTGCCGGAACCGGCAGCCCGTCCGGGAGCGTGGCTTCCTAGCGTTTCCCAATACGCGAGGCTCCAGGGTGCGCGAAGCGCTTCGGCAGAGCTTCGGAAGAGCTTCGGCAGTGCTTGCAGGCTCCTAGGCAAATACCTCGTAGAGCTCTTCGGCAAAGATGAGCTAAGAGGAATTCGGGCACAGGGTGGAGCTAGTTAGGCGACCCGACGAAAAGAGACAATGTGATAACTTTGAGTCGGTTTTCTGAACTTTTTGCAGAGTTTTGAAATTCATTTTAAGAAAAAAGATTTTTGAGCGGTGAATAACAATATAAATTGAATTCTGAGAGCAGAAGGAGTCTGTAGCCCAGGTATTACTATCGGAAAATTTCCAGGAACAAACCATGTACCACCACTTTTGCAGATGACGGTGGTTTCGTCAACTTAACTTGAGCTGTAGGCAGGCTATGGATGTCTCTCGCACACGAGGCGATCCTGAATGATCTGACGCATTCCAGTGGAAGCGCGAGGGTCTTCAAAAATAGTTGCCTCAGGAGATATGGGCGGAACACCGTCTCTACGTGTGTCGAAAAATCTCAAGTTTTCGATTCTGTGTCGATTCTCTGCACTCTTACCAGTGAGAGGAGCTCTACGAGGTTCCCGGCGGTGACTAGGTTGACGGTTCACCGCCGGCGCCAGTCTTCCTTGCGCGCTCTGCAGGGCTCCACGCATCGTAAACAGCGCCCCTGCAAGCGTTTCCTGCGAGGTTTCCAGCGTCCCGCGCATCGGTTCCGGCGGCCTGGCAGAGGTCCCCGTGCGGCGTTCCGTGCTTGGCTTCGCTATCCGGGTTTTGGACGCTTACAAGTAACTCGTAGAGCTTCCCAAGAGTAATACCTCGTAGAGCTCTTCGGCAAAGATGAGCTAAGAGGAATTCGGGCACAGGGTGGAGCTAGTTAGCCGACCCGACGAAAAGAGACAATGTGATAACTTTGAGTCGGTTTTCTGAACTTTTTGCAGAGTTTTGAAATTCATTTTAAGAAAAAAGATTTTTGAGCCGAGCATTGGCATATAAACTCCTCTCTGAGAGCAGCTCAGCTCTCTCGATGCATTTTTGCATGAGCTGACTTCCAGGAACTGAGCGAATATGAATATCCAAAAAATCGAATTTGAAGATTTTCGAAAAATCTCAATTTTTCGATTCTGTGTCGATGCTCTGCGCTCTCACCAGTGAGAGGAGCTCTACGAGGTTCCCGGCGGTGACTAGGTTGACGGTTCACCGCCGGCGCCAGTTCCGGCGCGCCCCACAGCTAGTTGGCTCGAAAAATCTCGACGGAACTTTTGATAACTTTTGCTCGTGTGAAAATTATGTTCTCGAAATTTGAACATTCGTTGGAGCTCTAGTATTTTTTCCCGTGATATTCGATCTTATTCCCGCTCGCCATCTTGATCTCAGCTCGATCGGGCAACTTTAAAGGCCAAAAAGCACTCTGGCGGGAACGGCCGTTTCGAGTCATCTTGATACGCGCTGTCGGTTTTTCGAACATAACTCGAGCTCTAGGGCAGCTACAGAGCTGGTAAGCACAGCTAATGCATGCAGAATGATCAGGCGCGTTCGCCTGTTGAACCCAGAGGTCTGAACTCGGTCTGCTAGCTGAGCTAGGTCCGCAAACCTATTCGTATTATTCGAGTCAACTTGAACACGTTGTCCGTATTTTCAACTTAACTCGAGCTGTAGGGCAGCTACAGTGCTGGTGGGCACACCCATCGCATGCAGAATCATCAAGCGCGCTCGCCTGTTGAATCCATAGGTCTGAATTCGGTCTGCAAGCCGAGCTAGGTCCGCAAACCTATTCGTATTATTCGACTCAACTTGATATGCGTTGTCGGTATTTTCCACTTAACTCGAGCTGCAGGCCAGCTATTGTGCTGGTAAGCACACCTTTCACACTCAGAATAATCAGGCGCGTTGAATTCGCCTAATGAATCCATATGTCTGAACTCGGTCTGCTAGCTGAGCTAGGTCCGGAAACCTATTCGTATTATTCGAGTCAACTTGATACGCGTTGTCGGTATTTTCGACTTAACTCGAGCTGCAGGGCAGCTACAGTGCTGGTAAGCACGCCTATCGCAGGCAGAATGATCAGGCGCGGTCGTCGAATTCATAGGTCTCAACTCGATCTGCTAGCCGAGCTAGGTTCGCAAACCTATTCGTATTATTTGAGTCAACTTGATACGCGCTGTCGGTATTTTCTACTTAACTCGAGCTGTATGGCAGCTGCAGTGCTGGCACTCAGAATATTCAGGCGCGTTCGCCTGTTGAATTCATAGGTCTGAACTCGGTCTGCTAGCCGAGCTAGGCCCGCACACCTATTCGTATTATTTGACTCAACTTGATACGCCTTGTCGGTATTTCCTACAAACTCGAGCTGTAGGGCAGTTACAGGTAAGCACGCCTATCGCACCCAGAATAATCAGGCGCGTTCGCCTGTCGAATCCAGAGCTCTGAAGTCGGTCTGCTGCGCGATCTAGAATCACGAAACTGTTCGTATTCTTCCAGTCATCTTGAGAGCTACTGTCGGCGTTCTGCACTTAGCTCGGGCTGAAGGGGGGCTGCAGGGCGGGTAATCAGGACTCGATTCGGAGACATCAGACGCCTCTGTCTGCTGCATTCAGAGGTCCGGACTCGGTCTGATACTCGAATTGGGCTGAAAAACTATTTGTTCTCTGCAATTTTCTCCGACATTATATGTTGTCAGGAAGCTCTACGAGTCCCCCGGCGGTAACAAAGGTTGACCGTTTACCGCCGGCGCCCAGTTGGCAAGAAAATTGGTGACTTTTGGTGACTTTTGCTCGGTTGAAAATTTCGTTCTCGAAATTTGAACATTCGAGAGAGCTCTAGTATTTTTTCCCGTGATATTCGATCTTATTCCCGCTTGCATCTTGATCTCAGCTCGATCGGGTAACTTTGAAGGCCAAAAAACACTCTGGCGGAATCGGCCGTTTCGAGTGATCTTGATACGCGTTGTCGGTATTTTCTACTTAACTCGATCTGTAGAGCAGCTACAGAGCCTGTAAGCACAGCTATCGCATTCAGAATGATCAGGCGCGTTCGCCTGTTGAATCCAGAGGTCTGAACTCGGTCTGCTAGCCGAGCTAGATCCGCAAACCTATTCGTATTATTCGAGTCAACCTGATACGCGTTGTCGGTATTTTCTTCTTAACTCGATCTGTTGGGCAGCTACAGTGCTGGTAAGCACGCCTATCGCACGCAGAATCAGCAGGCGCGCTCGCCTGTCCAATCCATAGGTCTGAACTCGGTCTGATAGCCGAGCTAGGTCCGGAAACCTATTCGTATTATTCGAGTCAACTTGATACGCGTTGTCGGTATTTTCTACTTATCTCGAGCTGTAGGCCAGCTACAGTGCTGGTAAGCACGCCTATTACACTCAGAATAATCAGGCGCATTCGCCTGTTGAATCCAGAGCTCTGAACTCGGTCTGCTGCGCGAAATCACGACACTGTTCGTATTCTTCCAGTCATCTTGAGAGCTACTGTCGGCGTTCTGCACTCAACTCGGGCTGTAGGGGGGCTGCAGGGCGATTAATTACAGGAATCGATTCGGAGACATCAGACGCGCTTGTCTGTCGCAGTCAGAGATCCTAACTCTGTCTGATACTCGAGTTGGGCTGAAAAACTATTCGTTCTCTGCCCTTTTTTTTCGACATTATATGTTGTTAGGAAGCTCTACGAGTCCCCCGGCGGTAAAAGGTTGACGGTTTACCGCCGGCGCCCAGTTGGTCGACCCGACCAGAACGGACAATGTGACAACTTTTGGGGGGTTTTGCGATTTTTTGAAAGATATTTGACCATTCATTTTGAGAAAGCAGATTTTTCGCACCTGTAGACGATTATGAGGGCCGCAGCATCTTAATATGAGCTCCCTACATGCACTCTTACTCGAAACACTTGGCGAAACCAACTCTATCTCGACATGAAAAAAATCATGTTTTTTGATTTCTGAGAAATTCTTCCAGAAGCCCTCTCTTTTGATAGTGAGCGCTCTCACGCGTGTTAGGAGCTCTACGAGCTTCCCGGCGGTGACCAGGTTGACGGTTCACCGCCGGCGCCAGTTCCGGAGCGCTGGAGAGCTAGTTGGCAAGAAAAATCTCGACGGAAGTTTTGCTGACTTTGGGTCGGTTGAAAATTTTGTTCTCGAAATTTGACCATTCGTTAGAGCTCTAGTATTTTTTCCCGTGATACTCGATCTTATTCCCGCTCGCCATCTTGATCTCAGCTCGATCGGGTAACTTTGAAGGCCAAAAAGCACTGTGGCGGGAACGCCCGTTTCGAGTCATCTTGATACGCGCTGTCGGTTTTCTGAACATAACTCGAGCTCCAGGGCAGCTACAGAGCTGGTAAGCACAGCTAATGCATGCAGAATGATCAGGCGCGTTCGCCTGTTGAACCCAGAGGTCTGAACTCGGTCTGTGAGCCGAGCTAGGTCCGGAAACCTGTTCGTATTATTCGAGTCATCTTGACAGAAACTCTCGGTTTTCTGGTCTTAACTCGAGCTGTAAGACAGCTACAGAGCTGGCAAGCACGCCTATCGCAGTCAGAATCATTAGGCGCGTTCGCCTGTTAAATCTAGAGGTCTGAACTCGGTCTGCTAGCCGAGCTAGGTGCGCAAACCTATTCGTATTATTTGGGTCTTCTTGATAGGCGCCCTCGGTTTTCTGTACTTAACTCGAGCCGTAGGGCAGCTACAGAGCTCGTAGTCAAAGAAATCTATTGGAAATCACCAGACGCCTTTGTTCGTTGACTCGAGAGCACTGAACTTGGCCTGCTGCCCGAGCTAGGTTCGCAAAACTATTCGTATTGTTCGAGTCATCCTGAGAAGTGCTGTCGGTATTTCGTGCTGGGGGGAGGCTACAGTGCTGCTGGGGACATCAATCGATTTAGAGACATCAGGAGGCGCATCCGCCTGAGGAGACCAGAGCTCGGAACTCGTCTGCTGCCCGAATTAGGTTTGCGAAACTACTGTATTGTTGGAGTGCTCCTGAGAGGTGCTGTCAGTTTTTTGCACTCAACTCGGGCTGTAGGGGGGCTGCAGGGCTGGTAATGATAGAAGTCGACTCGCAGACATCAGACGCGTCCGCCTGTCGCATTGATAGGACACAAAATATTCACTATGAGTCGGAATGTTGGTAGGTCCTCGGTGTTCTCAACTTCAGTCGAGCTGGAAGCTCTACGAGTCTCCCGGCGGTAACCAAGGTTGACGGTTTACCGCCGGCGTCCAGTTCTTCCAGGCTCCTAGGCAGATCTTCCTTGCGCGCTTTGCAGGGCCCCACGCATCGTAAACGGCGCCCCTGCAAGCGTCTCCTGCGAGGTTTCCAGCGTCGCGCGCATCGTTTCAGGCAGCCTGGCAGAGGTCCCCGTGCGACTTCGCTATCCGGGTTTTGGACGCTACCAAGTGGACGCTTACAAGTTTTGTTCTCGAATTTCAACCATTGGTTTGAGCTCTAGTATTTTTTCCCGTGATATTCGATCTTATTCTTGCTCGCCATCTTGATCTCAGATCGATCAGGTGAATATTACTATCGAAAAGCACGGTGGCGGGATCGGCCGTTTTGAGCCATCTTGATATGCGCTGACGGTTTTTTGGACATAACTCGAGCTTTAGGACAGCTGCAGAGCTGGTAAGTACAGCTAATCGATGTAGAATGATTAGGCGCGTTTGCCTGTCGAATCCAGAGGTCTGAATTCGAGCTACTAGCCGAGCTAGCTCTGCACATCTCTTCGTTTATTCGAGTCATCTTGATTGACGCTCTCGCTTTTCTGTACTTATCTCAAGCTGTAGGATAGGCACAGAGCTGATATTTGCAGAAACCGATCCAGAATCATCATGTGCGTTGGTCTGTCGATTGCAGAGCTCTGAACTCGGTCTGCTGCCCGTTCTAGAATCGCGAAACTATTCGTATTCGTCGAGCCATCTTGAGAAATGCTCTCGGTTTTCTTGACTGAACTCACGCTGAAGGGGGCTACAGTGCTAGTGCTCATATGAGTCGATTTGAAGACATGAGGCGCGTCCGCCTATCGAATCCAGAGCTCGCAACCCGGTCTGCTGATCGAACTAGGTCCGCGAAACTATTCGTATTGTTCGAGTCATCCTGAGAGGTGCTGTTAGTTTTCTGCACTTAACTCGGGCTGTAGGGGGCTGCAGAGCTGGTAATGACACGAGTCGCAGACATGAAACGCGTCTGTCTGTCGCATTCAGAGGTAAACAAATATTCATTATGAGTGGGAATGTTGGTAGTGCTGTCGGTTTTCTCAAGATAAGTCGAGCTAGGAAGCTCTACGAGTCTTCCGGCGGTAACCAAGATTGACGGTTTACCGCCGGCGCCCAGTTGCTGGAAGCTGAAGAGTAATTCTGGGACGCTGGAGAGCTAGTTGGCAAGAAAAATCTCGACGGACCTTTTGATGACTTTAGGTCGGTTGAAAATTTTATTCTCGAAATTCAACAATTCGTTTGAGCTCTAGTATTTTTCTCCCCGTAATATTTGATCTTATCCCCGCTCGCTATCTTGATCTCAGCTCGATCGGGTACCTTTTACTGCGAAAAAGCGTCCTGGCGGGATCGGCCCTTTCGAGTCATCTTGATACACGTTGTCAGTGTTTTGTACTTAACTCGAGCTGTATGGCATCTACAGAGCTGGTATGCACACCTATCGCATTTAGAATTATCAGCCGCGTTCGTTCCATGAATCCAGAGGTCTGAACTCGGTCTGCTAGTCGAGCTAGGTACAGCTCATAGTCACACAAATCGATCGGAAATCATCAGGCGCGTTCGTCTGTTGAATCGAGAGCTCTGTACTCGGCCTGCTGCCCGAGCTAAGATTGCAAAACTATTCGTATTGTTCGAATCATCTTCAGAAGTTCTCTCAATTTTCTGCACTGAACTGGTGCTGGGGAGGGCTACAGTGCTGCGGGTCAGAGAAATTGATTTGCATACATCAGGCGCGTCCGTCGGTCGATTCCAGAGCTCGGAACTCGGTGCTGCTCGAACTAGGTTTGCGAAACTATTCTATTATTCGAGTCATCCTCAGAGATGCTATCTTGGGCTGTAGGTGGGCTGCAGGGCTGGTAATCACACGAGCCGATTCGCAGACATCAGCCGCGTCCGTCTGTCGCATTCAGAGGTCTGGACTCGGTTTGATACTCGAACTCGGTTGCCAAACTTTTTGTTTTTTTGTTAGAGTCATCTTGAGAGGTCTGGACGTTCACTAGAGTGTTTTACCACAGTATATACTGTCAGGAAGCTCTACGAGTCCCCCGGCGGTAAGAAAGGTTGACGGCTTACCGCCGGCGCCCAGTTTGCTGACTTTTGGTCGGTTGAAAATTTTGTTCTCGAAATTTGACCATTCGTTAGAGCTCTAGTATTTTTCCCCGTGATATTCGATCTTATTCCCGCTCGCCATCTTGATCTCAGCTCGATCGGGTGGATATTACTATCGAAAAGCACTCTGGCGGGATCGGCCGTTTTCAGTCATCTTGTTACTCGCTGACGGTTTTCTGAACCTAACTCGAGCTTGAGGACAGCTACAGAGCTGGTAAGCACAGCTAATCGATGTAGAATGATCAGGCGCGTTCGCTTGTTCAATCCAGAAGTCTGAACTCGGTCTGTTAGCCGAGCTAGGTCCGCACATCTGTTCGTATTATTCGAGTCATCTTGATAAGAACTCTCGGTTTTCTGTTCTTAACTCGAGCTGTAGGACAGCTACAGAGCTAATATTTACAGAAACCGATTCAGAATCATCGTTTGCGTTTGTCTATCGAATCCAGAGCTCTGAACTCGGTCTGCTACCCGATCTAGAATCGCGAAATATTCGTATTGGTCGAGTCATCTTGAGAAGTGCTCCCTGTTTTCTTTACTCAACTCGCGCTCAGAGGGGGCTACAGTGCTGGTGGTCACAGTAATCGATCTGACGATCAGGCGCGTCGGCCTGTCGAATCTAGAGCTCTGTCTGAACTCTGTCTGCTGCCCGAATTAGGTCCGCGAAACTATTCGTATTGTTCGAGTCATCCTGAGAGGTGCTGTCAGTTTTCTGCACTTAACTCGGGCTGTAGGGGGGCTGCAGGGCTGGTAATGACAGGAGTCGATTTGCAGACATCAGACGCGTCTGCCTGTCGCATTCAGAGGTCAAAAATATATTCACTATGAGTCGGAATGTTGGTAGGTGCTGTCGGTTTTCTCAACTTACGTCGAGCTAGGAAGCTCTACGAGTTTCCCGGCGGTAACCAAGGTTGACGGTTTACCGCCGGCGCCCAGTTTCGGGGCGCTGGAGAGCTAGTTGGCAAGAAAAATCTCGACGGACCTTTTGCTGACTTTTGGTCGGTTGAAAATTTTGTTCTCAATATTTGACCATTCGTTAGTGCTCTAGTATTTTTTCCCATGATATTTGATCTTATTCCCGCTCGCCATCTTGATCTCAGCTCGATCGGGTAACTTTTACTGCCAAAAAGCAGGCAGGCGGGATCGGCCGTTTCGAGTCTTCTTGATACGCGCTGTCGGTGTTGTCAAGATAACTCGAGCTTCAGGACAGCTACAGAGCTGGTAAGCACAGCTAATCCATGCAGAATGATCAGGCGCGTTCGCCTGTTCAACCCAGAGGTCTGAACTCGGTCTGCTAGCCGAGCTAGGTCCGGAAACCTATTCGTATTATTCGAGTCATCTTGACAGACGCTTTCGGTTTTCTGTACTTAACTCGAGGTGTAGGACAGCTACAGAGCTGATATTTACAGACCGATTCAGAATGATCAGTTGCGTTTGTCTGTCGAATCCAGAGCTCTGAACTCGGTCTGCTGCCCGATCCATAATCGTGAAACTGTTCGTATTGTTCGAGTCACCTTGAGAGGTGCTGTCGGTTTTCTGCACTTAACTTGGGCTGTAGGGAGGCTAGAGTGCTGGTGGTGACAGCAATCGATTTTTGGAGACATCAGACGCGTCCGCCTGTGGAATCCAGAGCTCGGAACTCGGTCTCCTGCCCGAACTCGGTCCGCGAAACTGTTCGTACTGTTCGAGTCATCCTGAAAGATGCTGTCGGCTTTCTACACTTAACTCGGGCTGTAGGGGGGCTGCAGGGCTGGTAATTACAGGAATCGATCCGGACACATCAGACGCGTCCGCCTGTCGCATTCAGAGGTCTGAACGGGGTCTGATACTCGAACTGGATTTGCCAAACTATTCGTTTTGTTCGAGTCATCTTGAGAGATGCTGTCGATTGACGCACGTAACTGGGGCTGTAGGAGAGCTACAGAGCTCGTACAGAAGACAATCCAGAAGCATCGGGAGGCGTTCGGCTGTTGCATCGAGAGGTCTGACATCGCTTGGGCTGAAAAACTATTCGTTCTCTGCAATTTTTTTCGACATTATATATTGTCAGGAAGCTCTACGAGTCCCCCGGCGGTAAGAAAGGTTAACGGTTTACCGCCGGCGCCCAGTAATTCGAAAACGCTGGCAGGCTAGTTGGCTCGAAAAATCTCGACTGAACTTTTCACAACTTTGGCTCGGTTGAAAATTATGTTCTCGAAATTTGACAATTCGTTGGAGGTCTAGTATTTTTTCCCGTGATATTCGATATTATTCCCGCTCGCCATCTCGATCTCAGCTCGATCGGGTGAATATTACTATCGAAAAGCACTGTGGCGGGATCGGCCGTTTCGAGTCATCTTGATACGCGCTGACGGTTTTCTGAACATAACTCGAGCTTTAGGACAGCTACAGAGCTGGTAAGCACAGCTTATCGATGTAGAATGATTAGGCGCGTTCGTCTGTTGAATCCAGAGGTCTGAACTCGGTCTGTTAGCCGAGCTAGATCCGCTAACCTATTCGTATTATTCGAGTCATCTTGACAGGAACTTTCAGTTTTCTGTACTTAACTTGAGGTGTAGGACAGCTACAGAGCTGATGTTTACAGAAACTGATTCAGAATGATCAGTTGCGTTTGTCTGTCGAATCCAGAGCTCTGAAATCGGTCTGCTGCCCGATCTAGAATCGCGAAACTATTCGTATTGGTCGAGTCCGAGAAGTGCTCTCGGTCTTCTTCACTCAACTCGCGCTGAGAGGGGCTACAGTGCTTCTTGTGACAGGAACCGATTTGAAGAGATGAGGCACGTCCGTCTGTCGAATCCAGAGCTCGAAACCCGGTCTGCTGCCCGAACTCGGTCCGCGAAACAATTGCATGACTCGAGTCATCCTGAGAGGTGCTGTCGGTTTTCTGCATTTAGCTCGGGCTGTAGGGGGGCTGCAGGGTGATGAGAGGAGTCGATTCGAAGACATCAGACGCGTCCGCCTGTCGCATTCGGAGGTCAAAAAATATTGACTATAAGTTGGAATGTTGGTAGGTGCTGTCGGTTTTCTCAACTTAAGTCGAGCTAGGAAGCTCTACGAGTCTCCCGGCTCAAGTTCCCCGGCTCAAGGCGGGAGCGCGGGAATCGAAATCTGGCGGGGCATTCCTTCACAACTCCGCGCGGCCTCCCTCCTCTGGGCGCTGGTCTCCGCTCCCTCAGGGCGCGTCTCTTCTCCCTCTGGGCGCGCACCCCCCCGCGGGCGCCGCCATAGTATTTTGATTCTGGGAACTTCTAACCACGTCTTGGGACGAGCCTGAGGACCAGGCAAGGCTTCTGGATCAGTTGGGTCTTGGCAATTGGCTTGAGACCAGAGAGCAGTGGCTTCAGAGGCAGACTTCATTAGATCTCGACGACGACAGGCTCATCAGCCCAACTGTCCCCGTTATTCGTACAGAAGGTTATCACTTCGATACAGTTCTCAGGGCTGCTTCTGCTCAACTACTTAAACGACGCAGAGAGGAACAGGGCTTTATAAAGCGTTGGAGTATCCCCGAAGATATCCTTAAAGGCGACGTCGGAATCATGTCGAGCTCCGTGGATGCAGCTGCTGCTACTGCGGGTACCAAGAGACAGCGAGGTCCTGATGTCCAGGCGCGCAGGACCCAGACGCTTGCACAATTCACTGACCCCTTCCAGCGATTGGTGATCGAGGGGATGTTCAAACAGGAAGACGTAGGCGACGACATCCGTGAGACTGTGGAGGCCACTAAGACAGACATCAAGAGGATGGACGGAGTTTTAGCATAACACACTAAACGTATGGATGAAACGGATAAACGTATGGATGAACTCGAGAAAACATTAAAAACGGTTCAGAATGGGAGTGCGGTATCTACCTTCAGTGCTGGGAGTGGCCCCGCTGATGGGGGCGGCGGAGGTGGCGGGGGCAGGAACCAGTTCTCTCCAACATACATCGAGGTCAAGGGGTGGGTCACGGATTGGGCCAATCATCAGAATCGTTGTGCTCAAATGTTGACTGCCGACGACGCCATGATACTCATTGACAATATATCCAAAGTTATTGCCTCAGATGACCAGGCCTTTCTTAGCAAGGAGGGGACAGAACGTATCAATGCAGGTCGATACATGTTCGGCAGTTGTCGCATCAAGTTTCTTCCATTCACGGATCGAGAGGTGTTATATCGCTTTCAGAAGCTCCTCAGGATCATTGTGACTCCCACTGCACAGCGTGCCCCCTTGTCAGAAGGGGCGACTATTCCAGAACCCAGCGTGCTCATCGCGGGCATGACGCAGGTCATCGACCCGACTCAGCTACGTTTCAATATCGAATCAGCTCCTTGGAAGCGCGACCATGTTCGTGCAGTTGGTCGCTTCTGCGGGGCCTGGCGCAACGTGTGCCAGCGTCACGGATTGGTCCTGGAGGTGCGGGGAGAGGTCGGCCCCCCGAAATCGAACATGTGGGTCAAGGCTCAGGGCGACCGACTCCTCCGCCCGATCTGTATTGCTGAATTCGGAGCAGCCCAGACGTGGACTATCCTTGAGACGCAGTGGGGCCAGCTTCAGGTGAAGTTCCCAAGTCTGACGATCACAGCGACGGACTTCGAGGTCGAGGTCAATCGCAAGGTGTGACCGAATCGGCACCGGCTGTCGGGGATCAAGTTGGGGTGCTGGAACCTCGACAAGGCTGGTGAGAACAACTTCAGAGGCGTGGAGGCGCTCAACCATATGCGTGCATGTGGCGGCCTGTTCGCGCTTCAGGAGGCCCAGAATATAATTCATGCAGATGCCGCCCGTCTCGGATGGCAGATCAAGCACAGTGCCTGCAGGAAGGCGGGGCTCATCTTCGATCGAAGTTGGGCCTCGACGTCCAGGGAATTCATTACTACCTTTTCTAGATTCGCCATTGGTGTGTTCGGTACTTCCATCTCGCCCTTGGTTGTCTGCTCTCTTTATCTGCCCGATTCTCATCGAGAAGATTGCGAAGCGGAGTATGAACTCACGCTTGAGCGTGTCTCTGCCACTTTCACAAGCCTCAGACACAGGTATAGCCAGGCCAGCTTTGTTTGTTTGCTTGACGGGAATGTTGAGCTACCGCCACTATGTGAGTTAGAATGTAATGGGGAATTGTATCTTGCTACGGGAGAGGGCTTGAGGAAGGAGGTCAGGACCTTGGCATGTGGTACGGAGGAGAGGGAGCGTATCAACAGGAGGAGGAGGATGATGGAGATGCTCCTGGGGTTCATGCAGACCCACATGTTTAAGGCGGCCAATACCTTTTCTGCAGATAGGCGTCCTACTTGGGAAGCGTGGGGCGAACAACGTAGCTTCGGACGAATTCAGAAAGTGCTAGATTACATCTTGGTGCCCAGCCGCTGGGAGTGCTCTGAGTGTGAAGTTTCTTGGTGTTACGCAAGAGGAGGAAGGAGGAATAGGAGTCGATTAAGTGATCATGCACTTCTAACTGGGCTGTTTGCATCGCCTGGCCGTGTGATTGTGCGACGTGACCACAGGGAGCGGGCAGAGCCGCCGGCGCCCTCTTTGGTAGGATATCGATGCGTGACATGGGGTGATGAGTTCAATGCCAGGAGGAGGGTGGATCGGAGCTTGGGAGATGTTGTGTTTCGTGGGATTCCCGCACGTTCTCTCGAGATGGAGCCAGCCAGCTTACCTTGCACGCTCATCCAGTCTTTTGTTGCTGCTCCTGACGTGGACTTTACCACGACGCAGAGCGGCAAGCAGAGGCCACCTGTGAGGCCGATCGAGCTCACTCGTCTTTTGGAGAGATGGCGGGAACTACCGCCAGGCACGACTCCAGAGGAAAAGAAACGTCTCAGGAGTGAGCTTAATCTACATCGCCGTCGGTATCGCAGAGAGGTTGCAGCCTGGAAGTGTCCCCTCAATCGTCGAAAGATTCGTCATTATATTAAACACTTGGTGGTGGAGGGCCAGGAGACGGAGGACAGGGAGGTCTGGAGGAAGGAGCTCGACAGTTTCTGCAGAAATAAGCTTTCATCGGATCAGATGCGGGAGGAGAACGCTAGTATGATGGAGGAGATCAAGGGGAAGGCGAGGGAGGAGCTCGGTAGCAGCACGTATTCGACCATCACTATGGCATTACTCGGACGTGGGCGGGCGCGTCTCCGTACACAACGAGCCACAGGGCCAGATCGAGTACCGTGTGAGGTGTTAAAGTGTCTCCCTTGGACGGTATTGCGCAATATCCGACGCTTGTTCAACGATATACTACACATGCGCACACCGTATCCCTCCTCATGGCGTGATATCCTCATCTCCTTTATGCCCAAGCTTCCTGGCATCACGGATCTTAGGGACGGTAGGCTTCTATGTATGCAGAACGCTATTGCACGATGGTACAGCACATGTATCGTTATCTTGGTGGAACAACATGTCGAGCGAAACGGTCTCTTTCGCCCTCTCGGTCTTTACGGCTTCCAATCTAACCGCACCACGAACGAGATCACGGCGAGCTTGAAACACATCGGACAGCATGCCTCTACATGGGGGAAGGGGGAAACAGCACATCTGGCCAATGCAGATATCCTACAAGCCTTCGACCATTGCACGGTAGCCAATGTTAGACGGGGTTTACAGCACGCACATGTACCTTATCATCTTCAATATGCTTTTCTCGATCCACTATGTGACAGTGTGGGGACGGTTTGCCATGAAAGTATCGAGGTGGAGAGTGTGAGATGGGATAGATGTATTAGAACGGGCGGTGCCGAGGGACCCCTAGGGTTCAACCTTATTATTGCTGCGATGTGGCAGGAAACCTTCCGACAGTGGGATACACAGAACATAGGTTATCAAGTGTGTTTTAAAACTGGGGATTCCATGGAGTCTGGCAAATCGTCCTACACGTCGGTCGTCAATCACTTCGTATGGGCAGACAATTGCTACATCTTGGCACGAAGCAGGGAAGAATTGGCACGCATGATTCACGACCTTACGGTTAGACTCCATGATTTCGGCATGCGCTGGAAACCCTCTAGCTTGCTCTACATGGTCTTCGGTGCCGACGCCGCGAGAGATGCCGAGGGGCTGATCCTTTCTTCAGCCGACTTACTTGTACCCTTCCAGAATGATGTTATGCGGTTCAGACGTGTTACTGAGATGACGGTTCTAGGCGTCCAGTTGTTCTCTGATTATAAGTATTCCTCGCACCTCGATGTGGACTCGAGGATTGAGGCGGCTCGTCGGACATTTTACTCCCAGGCAGGATATTTTCGGAACACAAGCACGTCGTTGAAGGAAAAGTTCCAACGATACCAGCAGAAGGTCCAGAGTATTGCCCTTTTCGGTGCGGGTGGCTGCACGGCCGACAAGGACAGCCTCCACGCACTGCACGCGTTTGAGGGCAGGTGTCTATGTTTCATGCTTCGATGCCGCCGAGAACCAGACGAATCCCATGCTACTTGGAACGAGAGAAGATACAGCGATGCCAGATTGAGGTTCGCAGAAGCTGGGTACCACAGTTTGGTCCAGAGATTTCTCCGAGCTCAGTGGCTGCTGGCAAAGGATGTCTCGGCGTATGCGCAGAGGTTGTATCAGGGAGAGGACATGAGGGAGGAGCATAGAGCATGGAGTGATGCACGCATGTGTTTGATTGCCTTTGGTATAAGTTATGATACGCTGCGCACACTTGAGGGAGAAGCCCTTCGGGCATTCGGAAAGTGGAGGGAATGTGGAGTTATGAAACGCTGGAGGTCAGGAGGGCAAGCGATCGGACAACGCTGTTGGCAGACACCCTTTCATGAGTTCTTCGGCCCACGGTGGTGGGAAGTATTCCAAGGCGGTCATCATGCCTTCATGCAGTTTGCAACTCATCATTGTACACCCTCTATGCTTAGACTTTTCCAGAAGAAATGCAAAGGTATCCATGATGGTAACGCCCCCGTTTTTCTGGCCGAACGTAATGAGGAGTATGTTGCTACAGAGGATGATTCTCCCGCTGCACGCCTGCGATTCAGTAAGAGATTGGCAATCCACAACATGAAGAGCACGTGTTGGGACGTGACTTCAGGAGGCGTGCCGTTGGAGATCACTGGAGATTCTCTTCTTATCATTTGCTGGCTCTGCGGCCTCTGGAAGGCAGATAATCACTTATACCAGAGACGTGTTGATAATATGATTAATGCTTTGGAAGGAATGTGTTGTATGTATGGTGTGAGACCTGCTGAAGCAGGACGCGATCTTTTCAAACATGAGTTTCGGGAATGGAATGAGAAAGCCGACCTCCTTACCCACCAGGCCCGCGAGGGCCACCAATACACGAACGAACAGTACCAGTTGCAGCCATACGAACAGTCATGCTATGAACCTTGCCTCATCAAAGCGGGCTTTGATGGTGGTGTGTGCAGCCTGGGAGCAGGAAGTGGAGCTTGGATTCAGATTGGACTGCGTTCTCGATTCTCCCATCTCTCGCCTACCTCTTCCTTCAGTGAGTCCCCACAGATTATCTTCAAAGACGTTTACGTTTGCTCCTTCGCTCTCCAAGACGGGTCCACAGTGACGGATACGGAACTCTCCGCTGCAGAGTGCGTCATCGCAGCACTCCCACGGGTTTTGCAGGCCTATTTCAGCGATAAGTTGTGTGATTGATGATTCTCTTTCGTGTGTTGCCTTCATGCGTGCACACATTGTGTTGATGTACACACACCTTATAAGAGCTGCCAGAGGCTACCGCCGAAGCCGCCCCCCACGTGCTTGGCGTGGTGAGGCTTTCGCCTTAGCCGCTCGGTGGCCCGCGTTTGGCGTGCCCGCCCGCCTCGGACTGGACGGGGCCCTAGGGCCCGTGTGTCCGCGAAAAAACCAAGGTTGACGGTTTACCGCCGGCGCCCAGTGATAACTTTTGGGTGGTTTTGCGAAAATTTGAAAGATATTTGACCATTTATTTTGAGAAAGCAGATTTTTACGCCGAGCATTGGCGTATGAACTCCTCTCTGACAGCAGCTCAGCTCTCTCGATGCATTTTTGCATGAGTTGACTTCCAGGAACTGAGCGAATATGATCATCGAAAAAATTGAATTTCAAGATTTTCGAAAAATCTCTATTTTCCACTCTGTGTCGATTCTCTGCACTCATACCAGTGAGAGGAGCTCTACGAGGTTCCGGGCGGTGACGAGGTTGACGGTTCACCGCCGGCGCCAGTTCCGGGGCGCTGGAGAGCTAGTTGGCAAGAAAAATCTCGACGGACCTTTTGCTGACTTTTGGTCGGTTGAAAATTTTGTTCTCGAAATTCAAAAATTCGTTTGAGCTCTAGTATTTTTTCCCGTGATATTCGATCTTATTCCCGCTCGCCATCTTGATCTCAGCTCGATCGGGTAACTTTTACTGCCAAAAAGCACTCCGGCGGGATCGGCCGTTTCGAGTCATCTTGATACGCGCTGTCGGTTTTCTCGAGATAACTCGAGCTCCAGGACAGCTACGGAGCTGGTAAGCACAGCTCATCGATGTAGAATGATTAGGCGCGTTCGCTTGTTGAATCCAGAGGTCTGAAGTCGGTCTGCTAGCCGAGCTAGGTCCGCAAATCTATTCGTTTTATTCGACTCATCGTAGCAGACGCTCTAGGTTTTCTGAACTTAACTCGTGCTGTACGGCAGTTAGAGAGCTCATAGTCCCAGAAATCGATTTGGAATCATCAGGCGCGTTCGTCTGTCCAATCGAGAGCTCTGAACTCGGCCTGCTGCCCGAGCTAGGTTCGCAAAACTATGCGTATTGTTCGAGTCATCTTGAGAAGTGCTCTCGGTTTTCTGCTTTTAACTCGTGCTGGGGGATGGCTAGAGTGCTGCTGGTCACAGATCGATTTCCAGACATCAGGCGCGTCCGTCTGTCGAACCCAGATCTCGGAACTCGGTCTGCTTCTCAGAGCTGCTGTCGGTTTTCTCGCTCGGGCGGTAGGGGGGCTGCAGGGCTGGTAATTGCAGGAGTCGTTTCGCAGACATCAGACGCGTCCGTCTGTCGCATTCAGAGGTCTGAATTCGGTTTGATACTCGAGCTGGGTTGCCAAATTGTTCGTTTTCTGTCAGAGTCATCTTAAGAGGTCTGAAATCGCTTGGGCTGAAAAACTAGTTGTTCTCTGGAATTTTTCCCACATCATATACTGTCAGGAAGCTCTACGAGTCCCCCGGCGGTAAGAAAGGTTGACGGTTTACCGCCGGCGCCCAGTTTCCCGTTCCCGAGATTCTCTTCGCTCCCCGGATTTTGGACGCTACCAATGGTGTGTGTCCTTTTTGCTCTCCGGGTTTTGGACGCGACCAAGTGGACGCTACGACTGGTCGGTTGAAAGCTTTGTTCTCGAAATTAAAACATTCGTAACTCGTAGAGCTTCCCTTAGCAAGTTATTGCTGGAAGCTAAGAGTAATTCCGTCGCGCTGGAGAGGTAGTTGGTTCGAAAAATCTCGACGGAACTTTTGCTGACTTTTGGTCGGTTGAAAATTTTGTTCTCGGATTCCAACAACTCGTTTGAGCTGTAGTATTTTTTCCCGTGATCTTCGATCTTATTTCCGCTCGCCATCTTGATCTCAGCTCGATCGGGTGAATATTACTATCGAAAAACACTGTGGCGGGATCGGCCGTTTTGAGTCATCTTGATACGCGCTGACGGTTTTCTAAACATAACTCGAGCTTTAGGACAGCTACAAAGCTGATAAGGACAGCTAATCGATGTGGAATGATCAGGCGCGTTCGCCTGTTCAATCCAGAGGTCTAAACTCGGTCTGTTAGCCAAGCTAGGTCCCCAATCTTATTCGTATTATTCGAGTCATCTTGACATGAACTCTCGGTTTTCTGTACTTAACTCGAGTTGTAGGACAGCTACAGCGCTGATGTTTACAGAAACTGATTCAGAATCATCAGTTGCGTTTGTCTGTCGAATCCAGAGCTCTGAACTCGGTCTGCTGCCCGATCTAGAATCGCGAAACTATTCGTATTGGTCGAGTCATCTTGAGAAGTGCTCTCGGTTTTCTTCACTCAACTCGCGCTGAGGGGGGCTACAGTGCTGGTGGTCACAGGAATCGATTTGAAGACATCAGGCGCGTCCGTCTGTCGAATCCAGAGCTCGGAACCCGGTCTGCTGCCCGAACTAGGTTTGCGAAACTACTGTATTGTTCGAGTCATCCTGAGAGGTGCTGTCGGTTTTCTGCACTTAACTCGGGCTGTAGGGGGGCTGCAGGGCTAGTAATGACAGAAGTCGATTTGCAGACATCAGACGGGCCTGCCTGTCGCATTCAGAGATAAAAACACATTCACTATGAGTCGGAATGTTGGTAGATGCTGTCGGTTTTCTCAACTTAAGTCGAGCTAGGAAGCTCTACGAGTCTCATGGCGGTAACCAAGGTTGACGGTTTACCGCCGGCGCCCAGTTTCAGTTCTAGTATTCCTTCCCGTGATATTGGATCTTATTCCCGCTCGCCATCTTTATCTCAGCTCGATCCGGTGAATACTACTATCGGAAAGCACTGTGGTGGGATCGGCCGTTTGAAGTCATCTTGATACGCGCTGACGGTTTTCTGAACCTATCTCAAGCTTCAGGGCAGCTACAGAGCTGGTAAGGACAGCTAATTGATGTAGAATGATCGGGCGCGTTCGTCTGTTGAATCCAGAGGTCTGAAATCGGTCTCTCAGCCGAGCTAGGTCCGCCTATTCGTATTATCCGAGTCGTCTTGACGGAAACTCTCCGTTTTCTGTACTTAACTCGAGCTTTAGGACAGCTACAGAGCTGATATCTACAGAAACCGATTCAGAATCATCAGTTGCGTTTGTCTGTCGAAATCATAGCTCTGAACTCGGTCTGCTGCCCGATCTAGAATCGCGAAACTATTCGTATTGGTCGAGTCATCTTGAGAAGTGCTCTCGGTTTACTGCACTCACGCTGAGGGGGGGGCTAGAGTGCTGGTTGTCACAGGAATCGATTCGAAGACATCAGCCGCGTCCGCCTGTCGAATCCCGAGCTCGAAACTCGGTCTGCTGCCCGAATCAGGTCTGCGAAACTACTGTATTGTTCGAGTCATCCTAAGAGCTGCTGTCGGTTTTCTGCACTCAACTCGGGCTGTAGAGGGCTGCAGGGTTGGTAATGGGTCTCTCTGTCTTCGTATGCGCTCTGTAGGTGGATTTTTACTATCAAAACACTTGAAGGATCTTCATGTCGACACGAAGAACATATTTTCCCTTTTTTTCGAGAATACTTCGAGAAGCTCTCTCTTTCAACTCTTACGCGTGAAGAAGCTCTACGAGGTTCCCGGCGTTGACCAGTTTGACAGTTCACTTCCAGCGCCAGTACCTCGTAGAGCTCTTCGGCATCGATGAGCTAGAGGAATTCTGGCGCGGGCTGAAGCTAGTTGGTCGACCCGGCCAGAAAGAACGAAGTGACAACTTTTGGGTGGTTTTGCATTTTTTTGACAATTCATTTTGAGAAAGCAGATTGTTTGCACCTGTAGTGGTATAAGACGCGTGTGCCAGTGAACTTTCCAGGTCGGTAGCTGGAGTATTACTATCAAAACACTTGGAAGAACCGACGTTCGACAAAAACAGAAAAATGTGATTTTTCGATTTTTGAGACAGTGGTGACTTTGGGTCGGTTTTGGTAAGATTTGAAAGATATTTGACAATTCATTTTAAGAAACCAGATTTTTCTCACGTGTAGTGGTTATGCCGCGTCTGCCAGTAATTTTCAGGTCCGTAGCTGCAATATTACTATCAAAGAACTTGCAGGAACCGCTTTTGGATGGAACCGAAAAATCGTATTTTTTCGAATTTTTCGGCTCTCGCTTTAGAAGCTCCCTTCATGTTTGCCGAGGAGCGCTGTGCAAGAAAAGAGCTCTACGAGATGCCCGGCGGCAACCTGGTTGACGGTTTACCGCCGGTTCCCAGTCCGTCCCCAAAGGGTCTCTTCGCTCTTCGGGTTTTGGACGCTACCAATGATTCGTAGAGCTTCCCTAAGCTAGCAACTGGAAGCTTAAGAGTCTTACCTCGTAGAGCTCTTCGGCATCGATGAGCTAGAGGAATTTCGGCGCGGGGTGGAGCTAGTTGGCCCACCCGGCTGGAACGAAGAATGTGACAACTTTTCGGTGGTTTTGCAAATATTTGAAAGACATTAGACCATTTAATTTGAGAAAGCAGATTTTTCGCATCTGTAGATGACTATGAGGGCCTCTCAGTCTTAATATGAGTTCTCTAGATGCACTTTTACTATCAAAACACTTGGCGAAACCAACTTCATGTCGACCTGAAAAAAATCATGTTTTCTCTTTTTCGAGAAATGCTTCCAGAAGTCCTCTCTTTTGATGCTGAGCACTTTACGCGTGCAAGGAGCTCTACGAGGTTTCCGGCGGTGAGCAGGTTGACGGTACACCGCCGGCGCCAGTTCGGACGCGCTGGCGGGCCAGTCGGCTCGAAAAATCTCGACTGAACTTTTGCTGACTTTTGCTCAGTTGAAAATTATGTTCTCGAAATTCAACCATTCGTTGGAGCTCTAGTATTTTTTCCCGTCATATTCGATCTTATTCCCGCTCGCCATCTTGATCTCAGCCCGATCGGGTGAATATTACTATCGAAAAGCACTGTGGCGGGATCGGCCGTTTCGAGTCATCTTGATACGCGCTGACGGTTTTCTGAATATAACTCGAGCTTTAGGACAGCTACAGAGCTGGTAAGCACAGCTGATCGATCCAGAATGATTACGCGCGTTCGCCTGTTGAATCCAGAGGTCTGAACTGGTCTGTTAGCCTAGCTAGGTCCGCAAACCTATTCGTATTATTCGAGTCATCTTGACAGGAACTCTCGGTTTTCTGTACTTAACTCGAGCTGTAGGACAGCTACAGAGCTGATATCTACAGAAACCTATTCAGAATCAGCAGTTGCGTTTGTCTGTCGAATCCAGAGCTCTGAATTCGGTCTGCTGCGCGATCTAGAATCACGAAACTATTCGTATTGTTCGAGTCATCTTGAGAAGTGCTCTCGGTTTTCTTCACTCAACTCGCGCTGAGGGGGGCTACAGTGCTGGTGGTCACAGGAATCGATTTGAAGACATCAGGCGCGTCCGCCTGTCGAATCGAGAGCTCGGAACTGGGTCTGCTGCCCGAATTAGGTCTGCGAAACTATTGTATTGTTCGAGTCATCCTGAGAGGTGCTGTCGGTTTTCTGCACTTAACTCGAGCTGTAGGGGGGCTCCAGGGCTGGTAATGACAGGAGTCGATTCGCAGACATTAGACGCGTCCGCCTGCCGCATTCAGAGGTAAAAAAATATTCACTATGAGTCGGAATGTTGGTAGGTGCTGTCGGTTTTCTCAACTTAAGTCGAGCTAGAAGGCTCTGCAAGTCTCCCGGCGGTAACCAAGGTTGACGGTTTACCGCCGGCGCCCAGATCCAGGGCGCTGGAGAGCTAGTTGGCAAGAAAATTCTCGACGGACCTTTTGGTGACTTTTGGTCGGGTGAAAATAACTCGTAGAGCTTCCCTTAGCAAGTTGTTGCTGGAAGCTTGAGAGTAATTCCGGGGCGCTGGAGAGCTAGTTGGCAAGAAAAATCTCGACGGACCTTTTGGTGACTTTTGGTCGGTTGAACATTTTGTTCTCGAATTTCAACCATTCGTTAGGGCTCTTTTTTTTTTCCCGTGATATTCAATATTATTCCCGCTCGCCATCTTGATCTCAGCTCGATCGGGTACCTTTTACTGCCAAAAAGCACTCCGGCGGGATCGGCCGTTTCGAGTCATCTTGTCACGCGGTGACGGTTTTCTTAAGATAACCCGAGCTTTGGGACAGCTACAGAGCTGGTAAGCACACCTAATCGATTCAGAATGATCAGGCACGTTTGCCTGTTGAACCCAGATGTCTGAACTCGATCTGCTAGCCGAGCTAGGTCCGCAAACCTATTCGTATTATTCGAGTCATCTTGATAGACGCTCTCGGTTTTCTGTACTTAACTCGAGCTACAGGGCAGCTACAGAGCTGATACGTACAGAATCTGTTTCGGAATCATCAGTGGCCGTTGTCTCTGGAATCCAGAGCTCTGAACTCGGTCTGCTGCCCGATCTAGAATCGCGAAACTATTCGTATTGTTCGAGTCATCTTGAGAGATGCTGTCGGTTCTCTGCACTTAACTCGGGCTGTAGGGGGGCTGCATGGCTGGAATCATGGAATCGGTTCGGAGGCATCAGGCGCGTCCGCCTTTCGAATCGAGAGCTCCGAACTCTGTCTGCTGCCCGAACTAGGTCCGCGAAACTATTCGTATTCTTCGAGTCATCCTGAGAGGTGCTGTCGGTTTCCTGCACTTAACTCGGGCTGTAGGGAGGGCTGCAGGGCTGGTAATCACAGGAATCGATTCAGAGACATCAGACGCGTCCGCCTGTCGCATGCAGAGGTCCGAACTCGGTCTGATACTCGAGCTAGGTTTGCCAAACTATGCGTATTGTTCGAGTCATCTTGAGAGGTGCTGTCGATTTACGCACGTAACTCGGGCTGTAGGAGAGCTACAGAGCTCGTGCAGAAGACAATCCAGAAGCATCGGGGGCGTTCGGCTGTTGCATCCGAGAGATCTGAATTTGCTTGGGCTGAAAAACTATTCGTTCTCTGCAATTTTTCTCGACGTTATATGTTGTCAGGAAGCTCTACGAGTCCCCCGGCGGTAAGAAAGGTTGACGGTTTACCGCCGGTGCCCAGTTTTGTTCTCGAAATTCAACAATTCGTTTGAGCTCTAGTATTTTTTCCTATGATGCTCGATCTTATTCCCGCTCACCATTTTGATCTCAGCTCGATCGGGTACCTTTTACTGCCAAAAAGCAGGTCGGTTTTCTCAAGATAACTCGAGCTTTAGGACAGCTACAGAGCTGGTAAGCACAGCTAATCGATTCAGAAGGATCAGGCGCGTTCGCCTGTACAATCCAGAGTCTGAATTCGGTCTGCTAGCTAGGTCCGCAAACCTATTCGTATTATTCGAGTCATCTTGACAGACGCTTTCGGTTTTTTGTACTTAACTCGAGCTACAGGACAGCTACAGAGCTGATACGTACAGAATCTGTTTCGGAATCATAAGTGTCCGTTGTCTTCCGAATCCAGAGCTCTGAACTCGGTCTGCTGCCCGATCTAGAACCGCGAAACTATTTGTATTGTTCGAGTAATCTTGAGAGATGCTGTCGGTTCTCTGCACTTAACTCGGGCTGTAGGGAGGCTGCATGGCTGGTAATCACTGGAATCGATTCGGAGACATCAGGCGCGTCCGCCTTTCGGATCCAGAGCTCCGAACTCTGTCTGCTGCTCGAACTAGGTCCGCGAAACTATTCGTATTGTTCGAGTCATCCTGAGAGGTGCTGTCGGTTTCCTGCACTTAACTCGGGCTGTAGGGGGGGCTGCAGGGCTGGTAATCACAGGAATCGATTCAGAGACATCAGACGCGTCCGCCTGTCGCATGCAGAGGTCTGAACTCGGTCTGATACTCGAGCTAGGTTTGCCAAGCTATTCGTATTGTTCGAGTCATCTTGAGAGATGCTGTCGATTTACGCACGTAACTCGGGCTGTAGGAGAGCTACAGAGCTCGTGCAGAAGACAATCCAGAAGCATCGGGGGCGTTCGGCTGTTGCATCCGAGAGATCTGAAATTGCTTGGGCTGAAAAAGTATTTTTTCGGTGTATTTTTTTTCGACATTATATGTTGTCAGGAAGCTCTACGAGTCCCCCGGCGGTAACAAAGGTTGACGGTTTACCGCGGGCGCCCAGTAACTCGTAGAGCTTCCCTTAGCAAGTTATTGCTGGAAGCTTAAGAGTAATTCCGGGGCGCTGGAGAGCTAGTTGGCAAGAAAAATCTCGACGGACCTTTTGGTGACTTTTGGTCGGTTGAAAATTTTGTTCTCGAAATTTGTTTGAGCTCTAGTATTTTTTCCCATGATATTCGATCTTATTCCCGCTCGCCATCTTGATCTCAGCTTGATTGGGTACCTTTTACTGCCAAAAAGCAGGCAGGCGGGATCGGCCGTTTCAAGTCATCTTGAGACGCGATGACGGTTTTCTGAAGATAACTCGAGCTTCAGGACAGCTACAGAGCTGGCAAGCACAGCTAATCGATTCGGAATGATCAGGCGCGTTCGCCTGTTGAATCTAGAGGTCTGAACTCGGTCTGCTAGCCGAGCTAGGTCCGGAAACCTATTCGTATTATTCGGGTCATCTTGACAGACGCTCTCGGTTTTCTGTACTTAACTCGAGCTATAGGACAGCTACAGAGCTGATACTTACAGAAACCGATTCAGAATCATCAGTCGCGTTTGTCTGTTGAATCCAGAACTCTGAACTCGGTCTGCTGCTCGATCTAGAATCGCGAAACTATCCGTATTGTTCGAGTCATCTTGAGAAGTGCTCTCGGTTTTCTGCACTCAACTCGGACTGGGGTGGGGCTAGAGTGCTGGTGGTCACATGAATCGATTTGAAGACATGAGGCGCGTTCGCCTGTCGAATCTAGAGCTCGGAACTCGGTCTGCTGGCCGAACTAGTCTACGAAACTATTGTATTGTTCGAGTCATCCTGAGAGGTGCTGTCGATTTACGCACGTAACTCGGGCTGTAGGGGGGGCTGCAGGGCTGGTAATCACAGGAATCGATTCGGAGACATCAGGCGCGTCCGCCTGTCGAATCCAGAGCTCTGAACTCGGTCTGATACTCGAGCTAGGTTAACCAAACTGTTCGTTTTCTTAGAGTCATCTTGAGAGGTGCTGTCGATATACGCACGTAACTCGGGCTGTAAGAGAGCTACAGAGCTCGTGAAGAAGACAATCCAGAAGCATCGGGGGCGTTCGGCTGTTGCATCGAGAGGTCTGGAATCGCTTGGGCTGAAAACTATTCGTTCTCTGCATTTTTTCCACATTATATATTGTCAGGAAGCTCTACGAGTCCTCCGGCGGTAAGAAAGGTTGACGGTTTACCGCCGGCGCCCAGTTGGCCGACCCGGCCCCGACGGACAATGTGCGAACTTTGGGTCGGTTGGACGAACTTTGTGGGAGATTTGAACATTCGTAACTCGTAGAGCTTCCCTTAGCAAGTTATTGCTGGAAGCTTAAGAGTAATTCCGGGGCGCTGGAGAGCTAGTTGGCAAGGAAAATCTCGACGGACCTTTTGCTGACTTTTGGTCGGACTATTCGTATTGTTCGAGTCATCTTGAGAGGTGCTGTCGGTTTTCTGTACTTAACTCGAGTTGTGGGGGACTACAGTGCTGGTAGTCAGAGGTTCGTATTGTTCGAGTCATCTTGAGAGATGCTGTCGGTTCTCTGTACTTAACTCGAGTTGTGGGGGGCCTACAGTGCTGGTGGTCACAAGAATCCATTTGGAGACATCAGGCACGTCCGTCTGTCGAATCCAGAGCTCAGAATTCGGTCCGCTGCCCGAACTAGGTCCGCGAAACTATTCCTATTTCGAGTCATCCTGAGATGCTGTCTGTTTTCTGCACTCAACTCGGGCTGCAGGGGGGCTGCAGCGCTGGTAATCAGAGGAATCGACAAAGATATCAGACGTGCCGCCTGTCGCATTCAGAAGCCTGAACTTGGTCTGATACTCGAGCTAGGTTTCCCAAACTATTCGTATTGTTCGAGTCATCTTCAGGGTTGCTGTCGATCCACGCACGTAACTCGGGCTGTAGGAGAGCTACAGATCTTGTATAAAAGACAATCCAGAAGCATCGGGCGCGTGGGGGCGCTCGGCTGTTGTATCGAGAGGTCTGAAATCGCTTGGGCTGAAAAAAATATTCGTTCTCTAGAATTTTTTTCGAGATTATATATTGTCAGGAAGCTCTACGAGTCCCCCGGCGGTAAGAAAGGTTGACGGTTTACCGCTGGCGCCCAGTTGGTCGACCCGACCAGAAAGGACAAAGTGGTGACTTTGGGTCGGCTTTGCTCAGATTTGAAAGATATTTGACCATTTATTTTGAGTAAGCAGATTTTTACGCCGAGCATTGGCATATAAATTTTGTTCCCTGAGCAGCTCAGCTCTCCCGAGCCAGTTTTAGTATTAGTTGACTTCCCGGAACCGACTTCATCTTCATTCCGAAAATTTTAATTTGACGAATTTCCAGAAAAACTCCCAGAAGCTCTCCCTTTCGATCCTGAGCTTTATTACGGGTGCAAGGAGCTTTACGAGGTTCCCGGCGGTGACCAGGTTGCTGCTGTCCCTCCTCGGGGATCTCAGCGGTGGCCTGGCCCGTCGGGGGCCTCCTCAAGCCTGTCTCCTCAGGCTGCCCCCTGGGCGGCCGTGGGCGCGCGTGGGTGCGCGCTGGCCCATAAGTTCGTGTACTTCGTCGGCTGCAACCTCCTGGACGTGCTGCGCATAGGTCGCTGCATTTGTTCTCTGCTTGTGTTAGTGGGTGAGCCCACGCGTGCCGCTGGAGGCGCAAGGCCGCTACTTGTTGCACTTGTATCTTTGCTGTTTGCTTGTGATACTCTTGGGAGCCCAGCACTTACCAGTTTTGCTCTGGCAGTTGAGAAGGACACTTTGACCGTTTTTGTTGCAGCAGATCTCATCACGTACCGACATTCACCTTCACGGGGTTGGGATAAGTTTCTTGAAGAACTCGAGGACGAACACTATCGAGATCTGGAGGCTAGTAGGTGCCCTACTTGTCGAGCTTATCGGTATTCTACTTCCAGTTGTTGGCAGTGTGATCTTAAGAGAAAGATGGTTCCGACTTCTGATGATGATATGGGAACCGAGGGCAACGGAGAGAAGCGACAGAGGAAGCTCTTGGAAGATAGACATCTTCTTGGTGATGCCGAGGGTGGTGGAGGAGGGGCAGGTAGTGGGAATGGAAGTGGTAGTAGTGGAGGAGGAGGAGGTGAAGCAGGAGATCTGGCCACTATGCTCCGTACACAGTTCGATGCCATGCGTGAAGATATGCAGAGGATGCTTATGCAGAACTCTGTTGACATCAAAGAGCAGATTCAAACGAGGGTATCAGAGCAGGTTGCCCCTATTGCTTCGTCGGTGCAGGAGATTAGTTCAGCTCAGGAGGCCCAGGCGAAAGAGATCAAAGCACTTCAGGCTCAGATGAACTCTAGGGTTCCCTGGGCAGATTCATCATCTCTGGGAGGTGCGTCTACTCGTGAATCTCGTACTGCTGACTTCCAGAGGCCCTTTGTACCACATGTCCCGACTTGGATCCAGGTGAGCGGCTTCGCGCAAGAGGACCCCCGAAAGGTAGAAACTCGAGATAAGGCCAAGATCCAGGTCGCCACGGTTAGGAACATGATAGGTAAGTTGTACACACTATCGCAAGCACGGGGGAGTGACGTTATTAAGATCTTCGACAGGGGTAGGACGGACGGGGATATCGCTTCCAATCGATTTGGTGTGACCAAGTTTCGCATATACTTCATGTCAGGGACTTCGAAAGAGACGGTCTGGGAAGTACGCAACGAGTGGGCCTCAGCCTGGTCCAGTTCTTGCCCTGATCTGGTCGGTTGCCAGAACAGTTTTGGACCATGCAAAGATCGACACCTCGGTTGGTTTGCCCAACCTGCACCACAGGACCGACGTCGAGTTGGGGAGACTCGCAAGGCGACTGCGATCTTTCATAAGCTCAAGACTGTTGCCACCGCTCTCATCACTTTTGAGCCTGAAGGGCCTGCGAAGGCTTGGGCATACCTGCAGAAGGATAGTCAGAGTGATAAAGTGTGTGTAGGTACGTGGACGGATACCGTGGGATGGAAGTTCGTGGCCGAGCGGGTCCAGCACATCGATTCAGGTCTGGACTGCAAGACTTGGGAGAGGCAGGTGAACAGCAGCTCGTGACGGTGCCCAGCTTCTGTTGGAGGTTGGAACGTTCGGAGGTTGGGAAGATACACCTCCGAGTGCATGAATCACATTGCCGAATTAAAGATTTCCATCGTCGGGGTCCAAGAGAGCCAGTTCTTACACGACTTGGATCTTGCAGATGTGGGTTGGGACATACATCGCTCGGCAGATGAGGGGGAGAACGTGGGGAGACGGGCTGCCATCTTGTGCCGAGGTGTATGGAGACATCTGCTTATCGATGTGGTGTGTGGTCGTCGCTGGGTCATTGCGATCTTTCGCAAGCTCATCTTCGTTTCTGTCTATCTCCCTCATAAGGAGTCTGAGCGGGGTGCACAGGGTGAAGCACGCCGTTCTCCTGAAGGGTTTCTCGCTAGTTTCAAGCTCTATACGGACGTGTTATCGGATCTTGTTGCACATGTCTCTGCGGCCAACAAGCGATTTCACATTGAGGAGGTTGTCATTTCGGCTGACGCCAACGTGGAGGTTTTCCCGCACCACATGATCAATGGGGTGGAGGTTACGGGGGAGGCGGTGAATGGGCCTATACGTAAGAGGGGGAGGTCTAGTGGAGGTGACGAAAGTAGAGCCAACAGGATGCGGGAGATGTACTCGGGGGCCTTTCTGAAGACCATGGGGGCCCTCAAGTTGCAGCTAGCTAACACTTTTGGGAATCGTCAGCCTACTTGGAGACACAATTCAAGCACATACGAGCACGTTTATGATTATCTTGCGGTCCCAGCTTCTTGGATGACTCCAGAGGTGACTTGTTCTTGGGTTGTGCCGTCCCAGGTCCCACGGTCCGAGGCGACGGAAAGGACGTTTAGCGATCACAAGCTCTTGTGTGCCGAGATGCCCGCCCAGCATGCTCAGTTGAGGTATCGACGTCGGCCTCAGCTCAAGACTTGGAAGCTTCAGCCAGGGTTCGAGCTCCAGCAGACAGCCGGCTTGGAGAGAGCGATCTGCCAGCCCGAGCTCGTGAATCAGATCCACACGGACGTAGGTTTTGAGGTCATGACACAGAGTATACTTGAAGGTGCCAGCGAGACTTTGGATATCTCCCGTTCTCATGGTCAGCCTGTTTCAGATTATCCCAGATATTCGGAGGAGGATTTACTGATTAAGGAGGAGTTCTTTAAGGTCAGGAAGAGGTGGAGGGTGGCACGATATGGCGGGGCTAACGTGGGACAGGAGGAGTACGAGAGAGTCCAGGAGGAGTATAAGGGGACAGCTAAGCGGTGGCGTCGAGTTCGTAAGCGTCATGATCGTGCATGTGAGCTTTATCGTATTCGTGACGGTGTCCGTCGTAGGCCTGTTATTACGCACATGTATGTGGACGGGGTCCTCACGCGTGACCAGGAGAAGTGGATTGAGGGCCTTCGGCGTCATGGGCTCCTGAGGTACTCTAGCGATCCCCACCGACAGGACACCAACGCGTGCTTGGATGAGCTTAAGAACCAGTGTAAGGCCCTGCGAGACTCTGGAGAGCCCCACCGCAACCCGATCAACATGGGTCTCTTGCTGGAGGCACGGTCTAGACTCAGGGAAGGACGGGCAACAGGTGCAGACGGGGTGTCGTCATCGGTGCTCAAAGCATTGCCATGGGAAGCCCTCCGACACATACTTACCTTATTCCGTTTGCTGTATGATCAGAAACATGTTTCACCGAAGTCCTGGAGAGATCTTGGTATGCTTGATGCCTAAGAATCCCAAAGCTCGTGATTTTGAAGAAACGCGGGCCCTTTCACTTCTTTCTCATTTTGGTAAATGGTATAGCAGTTGTCTATGTATACTTCTAGCTAGAACACCGCGTTCGGCAGGCTGCACCGCCAGGTTGCAACTTATATGGCTTTATCGCGGGTCACAAATGTTATGAGGTCACGGCCCCCCTCAAACGTCTTGCTCAACACGGCGTTGTGTGGGGGAAGGAGGAGAGTCTTTACCTTGCAAGTGCTGATATTGAAAAGGCGTTTGATAATTTCACGGTTAGATGTGCAGCAGAGGCGCTTTTATTCCATCATGTCCATCCTGCCCTTGTGTATGCTGTCTTTGAGAGTGATGCTTGTAACACGGCAGAGATCAGCTGCCAACAGTGTTCTACGACCATCTCGTGGGATACTTGCATTCGTACAGGTTCCTGGGAGGCGCCTTTGCTATTTGTTGCCCAGACCCTTCGTATGCTTGCACCAGTGACGGCAGGTTGGAGACAGTCTGGATACGGCGTCAGGCTCACTGATGAGGCATCCAATCTCTTGGTCAACCACTGGTTTTGGGCAGACAATATTTTGCTGGCGGCAGCTTCCAGGCGAGAATTGACCCATATGCTCGAGGACTTGACTGGGGTCCTCCACCGCTTCGGTTTCAACTGGAAAGCATCTTCGATGGAGTTCTTGGCTTGTGGCGTCCAAGGTACATTGCAGGATATCCGCCTGCCTGTGCCGGGGCTCCTGCCTGCTGAGGTGGGTAGGAAGCGTTCTCGTGGGGCTTCTCAGAGCGCCGCAGGTCCTTCGGAGGAGATGATAGTGAGGCAGGTGGAGAGGATGGAGGTTCTTGGCACGCTATTGGACGTACGATTTGAGGATCATGAAGACATTAAGCACCGACTGGAGAAGGCACGACGGGTCTTTATTTGTGAGATTTCTTTTTACTCGTCGCCCGTGGTTCCGCTTCGTTGTAAGTTTCAGCGTTATGATAGCAGGGTCAGAAGTTGCTTTCTGTACGGTTTGGAGGGTGCGACTTTGGATTCGGGTAGTCTCCAACAGATACATGCAGCTGAAGGCAACTTCTTGTCCACCATGAGACGTCTCAAAAAGAAGATCACGGAGTCCTGGGGAGAGTACTGGGGCAGGAGGATTAAAGGTGGTCGTCGCTTATTGAAGTGGGCCCGTAAGCCTTCGATGGTCCAGCTCGCTCTTCATCGCCAGTGGCTCTTCGCCAAACATGTTGTGAGCACGATCCATGAGGAGCATAGTCGGGTGGATGAGGACGCACTCAGTCAGGGCATTCTTTATCATGAGCCACGAGATCCTGATATTCTTGGTGGTTCGCAGCGTTCCTTGGAGTTATCGGTTCCCTCGCCTACCCCGAATGCCAGACAGCGTAACAGTTCGTGTAGGAGAAAGGCACAGAGCGCATCTGCCTTGGAGAATAGGTCAGTTCGCAGACGTATATCGGAGAACACGGCACATGAGCATCATGATTCACAACATGTACATGAGCCTGTTCGTAAGCGGGTACGCCATACCTATGCACGGGAGAAGGAAGGAGGATTGCCCACTGCCAGTATGAAGAGCGCCTTGACGATGATGCACGCGTCGGGGGAGTGGACTGAGCAGCGTGACGTACATGTTAGAGCTCTCCCTGGGGGCCGACGGTTTACTAGAGCTTGTCGTCATCGAGTCTTGACGGGACTTAGGCCTTGGTTCGAGATCTTCGAGCACACGCACGGGGTTCATTGGGATCGCACGATGGTCTGGAATGAAACTGGCTGGCGTTCCTTCCTGGTGGGTACCCTGGCCGCCCTGGACTTGGATGATCTTCTCGATTTCTGCCTTCTTCGGGATCCTTTCACGGGTGAGTTCAAGCAGGAGGAGGAGGGGGAGGAGAAGTCAGAGGAGCAGCAACGACGGGAAAATGAACGGGTGGCGAAACGACTGGCCGCGATAAATGATGATGAAACCACTTGGCGTGGGGAAGGGGGTGGATATGGCTTGGAGCTCCGTGGGGATAGCCAGTGTGTTGTGCGCTGGCTTAATGGACGATATCGCTGTCACAATGAAGTATATCGCCGCACGATCAAGGGTATGCAGAACCGCCTTCACAGAATGAGTGAGGACCATCATCTTGTCACGGCAGAAGTGGGAAGGGATATGTGGAAATGGGTGTATAGGGAGGGCAACGATGAGGCGGACCATGAGACACATCTTGCACGTGAGGGTAAAGTAACTTCTGATGTTCGTTGGAATCATAACACTCTTTATCATATTAGATCGGGTCATTATATTGTTCGTGCACTTAGAGGAGCTTTCGATGGTGGGCGGTGTGAACGTGGCACTTCGTGTGGCTGGGTTATGGATGCTTATCTTGTTCCCCCTCTTCCTCCTCACCAGCTTCCCCCTGGACTTGTGCAGGGCGGATGGCACCCTGGAGTTGGCCGCAGAGGTTTCATGATCCCTAGCCACTGCACGATCACGCAGGCTGAGTTGGCAGCTGCACATTCGCTTCTCAATGGCATTGCCGAGATGTGTATACACGTACAGCTTGGTCGGTGATTGTTTGTGTACTATATCTGCACAGCTCCGCTGTTGTAAGATACATGCTTAGCCCCGCTGTTTCTTCGATGTGTGTATATTCCTGTGCAGCTACGCTGCTGTATCATATCTGCACAGCTACGCTGACTTGTATATTCGCACAGCTCCGCTGTTAGTGCTTAGGTTGCCTGTAGGTAATCCTACCGCTGGCCCTGCCCCCTAAGGGGGCTCGAATCGGGCCCCGCAGACCGCAGACCAGGTTGACGGTTCACCGCCGGCGCCAGTTGGCGCACCCGGCCAGAAAGGACAAAGTGGTGACTTTTGGTCGGTTTTGCGAAAATTTGACAGATATTTAACCATTTATTTTGAGAAAGCAGATTCTTGCGAGTCGCATTGGCATATGAACTCCTCTCTGACAGCAGCTCAGCTCTCGCGATGCATTTTTTCATTAGTTGACTTCCAGGAACTGAGCGAATATGAATATCGAAAAAAAACGAAAATGACGATTTTCGAAAAATCTTTATTTTATAACTCTACTTCGATCCTCAGCAATCTCACCAGTGTAAGGAGCTCTACGAGCTCCCCGGCGCTGATCAGGTTCACGGTTCACGGCCGGCGCCAGTTTCCGGAGAGCTCGCTGAGGGCTAAAGGGTTTTAGATTAGAAGCCGATCGGTGGTGGTGCCCGCCAGCAGCCCATCTTCGCCGGTCCACGATCCTCGCAGCAGCTCGCCCGTCCCGGCAGTGGGTCCGGGAGAGCTTCCGGCATGCGTTCACGCGTGCCGACGCTCGGGCAGGCACGCGTGGAAGCGTTCCTCACAAGCGCTTCTGGGAAGCCCCCGGGGGCTCTCCAGGAGAGATCTTTCGTCCCCGAGGGTCTCTTTCGCTCTCTGGGTTTTGGGCGCTATCAAGTAACTCGTAGAGCTTCCCTTAGCTAGTTGCTGGAAGCTTAAGAGTAATTCCGGCGCGCTGGAGAGCTTGTTGGCAAGAAAAATCGACGGACCTTTCTGCCTCGTAGAGCTCTTCGGCATCGATGAGCTAGAGGAATTCCGGCGCGGAGTGGAGCTAGTTGGTCGACCCGGCCAGAAAGGACAAGGTGGTAACTTTTGGGTGGTTTTGCGAATATTTGAAAGTAATTTGACAATTCATTTTGAGAAAGCAGATTTTTCGCACCTGCAGTGGGTTATGGCGCGTCCGCGAGTAAAATTTTCAGGTCCGTAGGTGCAGTATTACTATCAAAACACTTGGCAGAACCGAGGTTGGATAAAAACAGAAAAACGTGATTTTCCGAGTTTTTCGTTTTTCGCTCGAGAAGGTTTCTTGATGTGTTCTGACGATCGCCGTGCAAGAAAAGAGCTCTACGAGGCTTCCGGCGAGTCCAAACAAACAAACCAGGTTGACGGTTCACCGCCGGTTCCGTGCTAACTTTGGGTCGGTTGAAAATTTTTTCTCGAGATTCAACAATTCGTTTGAGCTCTAGATATTACTGCAAAAAAGCATCGCGGCGGGAGGTTGTTTCGAGTCATCTTGGTACGTGTTGTCGGTATTTTATACTTAACTCGAGCTGTAGGGCAGCTACAGAGCTCATTCTCACAGAAATCGATTGCGAATCATCAGGCGCGTTCGTCTGTCCCATCTAGAGGTCTGAACTCGGTCTGCTGCCCGAGCTAGGTTTGCGAAACTATTCGTGTTGTTGGAGTCATCTTGAGAGATGCTGACAGTTTTCTGCACTAAACTCGGGCTGTAGGGAGGCTACAGTGCTGGTAATCACAGGAATCGATTCTGAGAGATCAGGCGCGTCCGCCTGTCGAATCTAGAGCTCGGAACTCGGTCTGCTGCCCGAACTAGGTCAGTGAAACTATTCGTATTGTTCGAGTCATCCTGAGGGGTGCTGTCGGTTTTCTGCACTTAACTCGAGCTGTAAGGGGGCTGCAGGGCTGGTAATCACTGGAATCGATTCTGAGACATCAGTCTTGTCCACCTGTCGCATTCAGAGCCCTGAACTCGGCCTGCTGCCCGAGCTAGATCCGCGAAGCTGTTCGTATTTTTCGAGTCATCTTGAGAGGTGCTGTCGGTTTTCTACACTTAACTCGGGCTGTAAGGGGGGCTGCAGGGCTGGTAATCACAGGAATCGATTCGGGAGACATCAGGCGCGTCCGGCTGTTGCATTCAGATGTCTGAACTCGGTCTGATACTCGAGCTAGATTCGCGAACCCATTTGTATTGTTCGAGTGATCTTCAGAGGTGCTGTCGATTTTCGCGCGTAACTCGCGCTTTAGGAGAGCTACGGAGCTCGTGCGCACAGAAAACGATCCAGAAGCATGAGGGGCGTTTGGCTGTTGCATCGAGAGGTGTGAAATCGTTTAGGCTGAAAAAGTATTCGTTCTCTGCAATTTTTTTCGACATTATATATGCTCAGGAAGCTCTACGAGTCCCTCGGCGGTAAGTAAGGTTGACGGTTTACCGCCGGCGCCCAGTTCCGGGGCGCTGGAGAGCTAGTAACTCGTAGAGCTTCCCTTAGCAAGTATCTCGTAGAGCTCTTCGGCATCGATGAGCTAGAGGAATAACTCGTAGAGCTTCCCTTAGCTAGTTGCTGGAAGCAAGAGTAATTCCGGCGCGCTGGAGAGCTAGTTGGCAAGAAAAATATCGACGGATCTTTGGGTGACTTTTGGTCGGTTGAAAATTTTATTCTCAAAATTCAACAATTCGTTTGAGCTCTAGTATTTTGTCTGACCATATTTGATCTTATTCCCGCTCGCCTTCTTAATCTCAGCTTGATCGGGTGAATATTTCTGCAAAAAAGCATCGCGGCGGGATCGGCTGTTTCGAGTCATCTTGATACGCGTTGTCGGTATTTTGTACTTAACTCGAGCTGTAGGGCAGCTACAGAGCTCATTCTCACAGAAATCGATTGCGAATCATCAGGCGCGTTCGTCTGTCCCATCTAGAGGTCTGAACTCGGTCCGCTGCCCGAGCTAGGTTTGCGAAACTATTCGTGTTGTTGGAGTCATCTTGAGAGGTGCTGACAGTTTTCTGCACTTAACTCGGGCTCTAGGGGGGCTACAGGGCTCGTACTCACAGAAATAAATTCGGAGACATCCGGCGCGTCCGCCTGCCCAATTCAGAGCTCGGAACTCGGTGTGCTGCCCGAGCTAAGTCCGCAAAACCATTCGTATTCGTCGAGTCATCTTGAGAGGTGCTGTCCGTTTTCTGGACTTAACTCGAGCTGTGAGGGGGTTGCAGGGCTGGTAATCACTGGAATCGATTCGGAGACATCAGTCGCGTCCAGCTGTCGCTGAACTCGGCCTGCTGCCCGAGCTAGATTCGCGAACCTATTTGTATTGTTCGAGTCATCTTCAGAGGTGCTGTCGATTTTCTGCACTTAACTCGGGCTGTAAGGGGGCTGCAGGGCTGGTAATCACAGGAATCGATTCGGAGACATCAGGCGCGTCCGCCTGTTGCATTCAGATGTCTAGACTCGGTCTGATACTCGAGCTAGATTCGCGAAACTATTTGTATTGTTCGAGTGATCTTGAGAGGTGCTGCCGATTTTCGCACGTAACTCGGGCTGTAGGAGAGCTACGGAGCTCGTGCGCACAGCAAACGATCCAGAAGCATGAGGGGCGTTTGGCTGTTGCATCGAGAGGTCTGAAATCGTTTAGGCTGAAAAAGTATTCGTTCTCTGCATTTTTTTCGACATTATATATGCTCAGGAAGCTCTACGAGTCCCCCGGCGGTAAGGAAGGTTGACGGTTTACCGCCGGCGCCCAGTTCGGGCGCGGGGTGGAGCTAGTTGGCCGACCCGGCCCGGACGGACAATGTGCGAACTTTGGGTCGGTTGGACGAACTTTGTGAGAGATTTGAACATTCGTTTTAAGAACCGGTATTTTTCGCACCTCTAGTGGGTTGTGTCGCGTCCGCCAATGAATTCTGAGGTCCGTAGCTGTAGTATTACTATTCAAACACTTGGCGGAACCGTCGTTGGTGAGACCTAAAAAAACTTACTTTTTTGAGTTTTCAGCTCGCGTATCAGAAAAGCTCCTGTCACGTGTTCTAAGCAGCGCCGTGCGATAAAAGAGCTCGACGAGGCTTGCGGCGGTAACCTGGTTGACGGTTTACCGCCGGCTCCCAGTTGGCCGACCCGACCAGAATGGACAATGTGATGACTTTCGGTAGGTTTTGCCAAGTTTCTAAAGATATTTCACAATTTATTTTGGGAAAGCAGATTTTTCGCATCTGTAGTTGGTTATGACGCGTCTGCCAGTAAAACTTTCAGGCCCATAGGTGCATTATTACTATTGAAACACTTGGAGGAACCCACTCTATTTCGAGTCATCTTGAGGCATGCGTGATTTTCTGTACCTAATTCGAGATTTTCTAGAGTTTCAGAGCTGATACTTACAAAAACCGATTGGGATTATCAGGCGCGTTCGTCTTTCTGTCCAGAGGTCTGAACTCGGTCTGCTACTTGAGCTAGGTCCGTAAAGCTTTTTTGTATTCTTACCTCGTAGAGCTCTTCGGCATCGATGAGCTAGAGGAATTCCGGCGCGGGGTGGAGCTAGTTGGCCGAACCGGCCAGAAAGGACAAAGTGATGACTTTTGGGTGGTTTTGCGAAAAATTGAAGGATATTTGACAATTCATTTTGAGAAAGCAGATTTTTCGCACCTGTAGTGGATTATGGCGCGTCCGCCAGTAAAAATTTCAGGTCCATAGGTGCAGTATTACTATTGGAACATTTGGAGGAACCGATCTTGGATAGAAACAGAAAAACGTGATTTTTCGAGTTTCTCAGGTCTTACTCTAGACGCTTTCTTCATGCTTACCGAGGATCGCCGTGTAAGAAAAGAGCTCTACGAGGGCCCCAGCGGTAACCTGGTTGACGGTTCCCAGTTTTAAAAACCGGTATTTTTCGCACCTGTAGTGGGTTTGTCGCGTCTGCTAATGAATTCTCAGGTCCGTAGCTGCAGTTTTTCTTTCAAAACACTTGGCGGAACCGTCGTTCGGTGATAACTAAAATAATTCCTTTTTCGAGTTTTCGCCTCGCGTATCAAAAAAAGAGCTGTGCGAGAAAAGAGCTCTACGAGGCTCGCGGCGTTAAGCTGGTTGACGGTTTACCGCCGGCTTCCAGTTATTGCTGGAAGCTTAAGAGTAATTCCGGGGCGCTGGAGAGCTAGTTGGCAAGAAAAACCTCGACGGACCTTTTGATGACTTTTGGTCGGTTGCAAATTTTGTTCTCGAAATTCAACAATTCGTTTGAGCTCTAGTATTATTTCCCATGATATTCGATCTTATTCCCGCTCGCCATCTTGATCTCAGCTCGATCGGGTACCTTTTACTGCCAAAAAGCAGGCAGGCGGGATCGGCCGTTTCAAGTCATCTTGACACGCGATGACGGTTTTCTGAACATAACTCGAGCTTTAGGACAGCTACAGAGCTGGTAAGCACAGCTAATGGATGCAGAATGATCAGGCGCGTTCGCCTGTTGAATCTAGAGGTCTGAACTCCGTCTGCTAGTCGAGCTAGGTCCGCAAACCTATTCGTATTATTCGAGTAATCTTGACAGACGCTCTCGGTTTTCTGTACTTAACTCGAGCTATAGGACAGCTACGTAGCTGATACTTACAGAAAGCGATTCAGAATGATCAGTCTCATTTGTCTGTTGAATCGAGAGCTCTGAACTCCGTCCGCTGCCCGATCTAGAATCGCGAAACTCTTCGTATTCTTCGAGTCATCTTCACAAGTGCTCTCCGTTTTCTGCACTCAACTCGAGCTGGGGGGGAGGCTACAGTTCTGGTGGTCAGAGGAATCGATTTAAAGACATCAGGCGTGTCCGCCTGTCGAATCCAGAGCTCGGAATTCGGTCTGCTGCCCGAACTAGGTTCACGAAACTATTGTATTGTTCGCGTCATTCTGAGAGGTGCGCTCGGTTTTCTGCACTTAACTCGGGGGGGGGGGGGGGGCTGCAGGGCTGGTCATCACTGGAGTCGTTTCGCAGATATCAGTCGCGTCCACCTGTCGCATTCAGAGGTCTGAACTCGGTTTGATACTCGAGCTGGGTTGCCAAACTATTTGTTTTGTTGAGTCATCTTGAGAGGTGTAATCGATTTACGCACGTAACTTGGGCTGTAGGAGAGCCACAGAGCTCGTGAAGAAGACACTCCAGAAGCATTGGGGGCGTTCGGCTGTTGCATCGAGAGGTCTGAAATCGCTTGGGCTGAAAAACTATGCGTTCTCTGCATTTGTTCCCACTTTATATATTGTCAGGAAGCTCTACGAGTCCCCCGGCGGTAAGAAAGGTTGACGGTTTACCGCCGGCGCCCAGTAATAACTCGTAGAGCTTCCCTTAGCAAGTTATTGCTGGAAGCTTAAGAGTACCTCGTAGAGCTCTTCGGCATCGATGAGCTAGAGGAATTCCGGCGCGGGGTGGAGCTAGTAACTCGTAGAGCTTCCCTTAGCAAGTTATTGCTGGAAGCTTAAGAGTAATTCCGGGCGCTGGAGAGCTAGTTGGCAAGAAAAATCTCGACGGACCTTTTGCTGACTTTTGGTCGGTTGAAAATAACTCGTAGAGCTTCCCTTAGCAAGTTATTGCTGGAAGCTTAAGAGTAATTCCGGGGCGCTGGAGAGCTAGTTGGCAAGAAAAACCTCGACGGACCTTTTGCTGATTTTTGGTCGGTTGAAAATTTTGTTCTCGAAATTCAACAAGTCGTTAGAGCTCTAGTATTTTTTCCCATGATATTCGATCTTATTCCCGCTCGCCATCTTGATCTCAGCTCGATCGGGTACCTTTTACTGCCAAAAAGCAGGCAGGCGGGATCGGCCGTTTCAAGTCATCTTGACACGCGATGACGGTTTTCTGAACATAACTCGAGCTTTAGGCTAGCTACAGAGCTGGTAAGCACAGGTAATCGATTCAGAATCATCAGGCGCGTTCGTCTATTAAACCCAGAGGTCTGAACTCGGTCTGCTAGCCGAGCTAGGTTCGCAAACCTATTCGTATTATTCGAGTCATCTTGACAGTCGCTCTTGGTTTTCTGTACTTACCTCGAGCTATAGGACAGCTACAGCGCTGATGTTTACAGAAACCGATGCAGAATCATCAGTCGATTTTGTTTCTTGAATCAAGTGCTCTGAACTCGATCTGCTGCCCGATGTAGAATTGCGAAACTATTCGTATTATTCGAGTCATCTTGAGAGGTGCTGTCGGTTTTCTGCACTGGACTCGGACAGTAGGCTGGCTACAGTGCTGGTGCTCACAGACATGGTTTTCATCAGGCGCGTCTGCCTGTCGAATCCAGAGCTCGGAACTCGGTCTGCTGCCCGAACTAGGTCTGCAAAACTGTTCGTATTGTTCGAGTCATCCTGAGAGGTGCTGTCGGTTTTCAGCACTTAACTCGGGCTCTAGGGGGGCTTCAGGGCTGGTAATCACAGGAATCGATTCGGAGACATCAGACGCATCCGCCTGTCGCTTTCAGAGGTCTGAACTCGGTTTGATACTCGAGCTGGGTTGCCAAACTATTCGTTTTGTTAGAGTCATCTTGAGAGGTGCTGTCACGTAACTCGGGCTGTAGGAGAGCTGCAGAGCTCGTGAAGAAGAGACTCGAGAGCATCGGGGGCGTTCGGCCGTTGCATCGAGAGGTCTGAAATCGCTTGGGCTGAAAAACTATTGATTCTCTGTAATTTTTTACCACATTATATATTGTCAGGAAGCTCTACGAGTCTCCCGGCGGTAAGAAAGGTTGACGGTTTACCGCCGGCGCCCAGTTTTGTTCTCGACATTCAACAATTCGTTTGAGCTCTTTTTTTTTTCCATGATATTCGATCTTATTCCCGCTCGCCATCTTGATCTCAGCTCGATCGGGTACCTTTTACTGCCAAAAAGCAGGCAGGCGGGATCGGCCGTTTCAAGTCATCTTGACACGCAATGACGGTTTTCTGAACATAACTCGAGCTTTAGGACAGCTACAGAGCTGGTAAGCACAGCTAATCGATCCAGAATGGTCAGCCGCGGTCGCCTATTGAATACAGAGGTCTGAACTCGGTCTGCTAGCCGAGCTAGGTCCTCAAACCTATTCGTATTATTCGGGTCATCTTGACAGACGCTCTGGGTTTTCTGTACTTAACTCGAGCTATAGGACAGCTACATAGCTGATAGTTACAGAAACGGATTCAGAATCATCAGTCGCATTTGACTATTGAATCCAGAGCTCTGAACTCGGTCTGCTGCTCGATCCAGAATCGCAGAACTATTCGTATTGTTCGAGTCATCTTGAGGAGTCTCTCGGTTTTCTGCACTCAGCTCGGGCTGAGGGGGGCTACAGAGCTGGTGGTCAGAGGAATCGATTTGAAGACATCAGGCGCGTCCGCCTGTCGAATTCAGAGCTCAGAACTCGGTCTGCTGCCCGAACTGGGTTCGCGAAACTATTGTATTGTTCGAGTGATCCTGAGAGGTGCTGTCGGTTTTCTGCACATAACTCGGGCTGTAGGGAGGCTGCAGGACTGGTAATCGCAGGAGTCGATTCGCAGACATCAGACGCGTCCGCCTGTCGCATTCAGAGGTCTGAACTCGGTTTCATACTCGAGCTGGGTTGCCAAACTATTCGTTCTGTTAGAGTCATCTTCAGAGGTGCTGTCGATTTACGCACTTAACTCGGGCTGTAGGAGAGCCACAGAGCTCGTAAAGAAGAAAATCGAGAAGCATCGGGGGCGTTCGGGTGTTGCATCAAGAGGTCCGAAATCGCTGGGCTGAAAAACTATTCGTTCTCTGTAATGTTTTTCCATATTATATATTGTCAGGAAGCTCTACGAGTCCCCCGGCTCAAGAACGTCTCGGCTCAAGAACGTCTCTGCCTAGGTAACCTCCAGACGTTCTAGCGAGCCTTCGCCTCGGGGTGTGAGCCTGGCTAGCCTGGGTTCCCTCGAGGTTTTTATCTGCTTACACTGCATCTCGTGTATTGTGCGCTGAATTCTTCTTCGTGGTATTGAGATACTTTCTGGTGTGCTGCACTGCTGTCTATTGTCTGTCTGCATATATTATCTCTTATTGAACGAGTGGAAGTTTCTTGTGTGCTGGATCGTTGTTGACACAACGTCGTACGACAGTCCTGAGGCTCAGCAGGCCTTGAGGAGAGAGATCGGACTCGAGCATTGGGGTGAAAGTACTGAGGAGTGGTTTCGTCGTCAAAAGAATCTGGACATACCCACAGAGGATTACCAGGACGATAGGGTCAACTTCGATTACCTTGAGGAATACCAACCGTGGGATCAGAAAGACTTGCAGGCACTGGAGGCAGCATCTAACAAACGTCAACGTGAGGACGATAAGAGCTGGCTGGATAAATACGGATTGAACGGTCACATTCTTGAGAATATGACTCATGTTGCTGCAGCGGCGGATGCCGCGATGACGGGAGACGGGGAGATTCGATCTAAACGTGCACGTGGCCCAGAGATTGAGGAGGAGAGGAAAGTGATGTTAGCGCAGGAGAAGGATCCATTCAAACAGATGATGATGAAGCATGTTTGGAAAACGGAGGATGCCCATGAGGATCTCCTCCATGTTGTTCAATCGACGAAGACTGACATCAAAAGAGTTGATGACGCACTCAAGTTGCAGACGGAGCGCATGGACAAATCAGATGCACGGACAGATATTCTGGAGAAACAGGTTAAGCAAATTTTGGCTGGATCTCCTGCAGCTTCGGTTTCGACTAGTGTGGGCCCTGGTGGCTCCTGGTGGAGGTGTAGGTTCGGTCCCTCACGTGCAACAAGGGCGACCGAGCCAGTTCACACCAACTTATCTCGAACTTAAAGGGTGGGTTACAGATTGGTCGAATCAAGTAAATCGGGGAAATCAAATGATACCCTGGGCGGATGCGTCACAGCTAATATCGAATATGATTGGAACACTTCAGGGGGAGGAAAGGAATGCTTACGACAAAGATAAACTGAACGATTAAACGGAGGAAGATATATGTACGGAAGTGTGAAGGTCGGTTTCAAAGAAGGGACACCACGGGACACTCTTTGGATAATAAAGAAATGGATGGATATGGTCTGTAAGGAACCAGCCGATCGTATTGCCCCGCCCCCAGGTTATACATATCCAAATGCCGATGTTCTCATTCAAGATATGGACACGCCGATCGATCCCAGAAAGATTCGTACGTTAGTGGAGTGTGCACCCTGGAAGCGTGATCATGTGAAAGCGGTTGCTCGTTTCTGTGGGACTTGGCGAGGTATGACGTCGGCTCATGTCCAAATCGAGATCCGTGGGGAGGTGGGGCCACCGAGGAGTCAAATTTGGACTCAAGCTGTTCAGAATCTCCGACCCGTCTGTTTTGCGACGTATACGAACACCACAGGGGCTTGGGTTCTTCATGCTGATGCATGGGCTCGTATTGTTGCTATGTATCCTGCGCTGACAGTCCCCATGAATGATGTACTTCAGGAAGTGAATCGTAGGCAGTGACGTTTGCGGCGCCTCGTCCGAGGCATACGTTTGGCGAGCTGGAACCTGAACAAAGCAGGTGGGGCTCATTTTAAATGTGCTGAGATTCTCCATCATATGAGGGCATGTGGTGGGCTCTTTGCATGTCAGGAAACTCAATACCTTGTGCATGGTGAATTTGAACGCTTGGGGTGGCGCATCAAAACTAGTTCGTGTTGCAAGGCAGCTCTCATCTTCGACAGATCTTGGGCGGCTGCCGTCCGCATGTTCTTTACTTGTTTCACGAGGTTCGTTATCGGCGTCTTTGGGTCAGAGAAGTCACCACTTATTATTGTGTCAGCGTATTTGCCAGACCCTCATGTGGAGGATTGTGTAGAGATAGCTGCGGAGGTGTATGAGCAGATCAGTCGTGCTGCTCGTAATGTTCTCCGCACCAAGTTTCCTCAGGCCAGCTTTTGTGTTCTGCTCGATGCAAATGTGGAGATTCCGCCTGGATGCAAGTTTACGTATAATGGGGAGGAGTATGAGGCTACTGGAGAGGAGGGTACTCGTACGGACAGAAGGTGGGAGAGAGGAGGAGACGGTACACAGCAGATTGAGAGGAGGAGTCGGAGGAGGAGGTTGAAGGAGCTGCTCTTAGAGTTCATGGAATCACATGGACTGAAGGCCGCCAACACTTTCAGTACTAGGAGGCATACCTGGGAGTCGTGGGGGGAGAACAAGTTTCTGACTTCGAAGAGGGTCCTGGATTACCTACTGGTCCCTCATCGTTGGGAGTTCTCGGATCTGGAGGTGAAGTGGTGTTTCAAGAGGGGTGGGAAGAAGCAGTTCAGTAGATTATCCGATCACGCAATCATCACGGCGAGTTTCACTGACCCTGGGAATGTGATTGTTCGTCGCCCTGACCCCCAGCCTGGTCAGAAGTCTAGGCCGTCCCTGGTCGGATACAAGTGTTCGACTTGGGCTGATGAGCATCAGGCTCGACAGCATGTGGATTTGAATCTAGGCGGTGCTGCCTTCGCTCGTTCAAGGTGTCCGTCTGTGACCTGTCCACAGTGTCTGCAGAGTACTATGCTGGAGGCGTACTTATCACCGACGGTGGACTACTCCACCACGGGTGCGAGAAGACCGAGAGAGCCGTCCAGGCCGGTGCAGCTCACAAGAGCCGAGGAGGAGGTTAATATGTGTCCGAAGGAGGATGTGGAGAGGTTGAGGAGGTTAAAGAATGAGGCCAATCGTCTACGCAGAAGTTATCCACGTGATATGATTATGTGCAGATGCCCCCCAACAAAGCGTAAGGTCAGATATACTATCAAACATTTAGTGGTGGATGGGAGGGAGACGGAGGACCGTGAGGAGTGGAAGGAGGAGCTCGACAAGTTCGTTCGTTTCAAGGTGTCGTCCGAGGAGGTACGCAATTCCACCAACAGTATGATGGAGGAGATCAGGATGAGGGCTGTACATGAAGTACGATCCACATCAGTTGTGGGAATTAGTATGGCGCTGCTTCTCAGAGCACGTGCTCGGCTAAAGACCCAGAGGGCTACTGGGCCAGACGGGATGCCGTGCGAGATTCTAAGGAGCTTGCCGTGGTGTGCTCTCAGAGCGATCCAGAAGTTGTTCGATAAAGTCATCAAGCTCACGATTCCGTATCCTCAGTCGTGGCGTGAGATTCTCGTCTCTTTTATGCCAAAAACTCCAGGGATTACTAAGTTAAAAGACGGGCGTTTGCTGTGTATGCAGAATGCTGTTTCGAGATGGTTCAGTTCCTGTATTGTTCTCCTGCTTGAGGGCCATATTGAAAGAAACGGAGTGTTTCGTCATATTGGGTTGTATGGTTTCCAGGAACATCGTCGTACACACGAAATCACGGCTAGCATCAAACACATAGGTCAACATGCTGCACAATGGGGAAAAGGGGAAACGGCACACTTGGCGAACGCTGATGTCCTCCAGGCGTTCGATCACTGCACGGTGGCCAATGTCAGGCGCGGGTTGGGTCATGCGAGTGTGCCCCTATACCTACAGTATGCTCTACTTAACCCCTTGTGCGAATGTGTAGGCACTGTCTATTATGATGGGATTGAGGTGGTGGAGGTAAGGTGGGACAAATGTATTCGAACGGGGGGGCCTGAGGGCCCGTCGGCTTTCAACCTTATTGTTGCTGCTATGTGGGGCTCCACGATTCGAGAATGGGACGTACTAGGACTAGGTTATCGTATTGAGTTTGCGACTGGCTCGGCTAGCTGTGTTTCGATTATTAATCACTTCCTCTGGGCGGACAGCTGTTATGTACTGGCTCGGAATCGGGAGGAACTCACGCGCATGTTATACGGTCTAACTACACAGTTACATGACTATGGCATGAAATGGAAAGAGTCCAGTCTACTGTACATGGTGTTTGGGGTTGATCCTCCGCGAGATGCGGAAGGGGAAATACTACGCACTGCTGATCTTGTTCTCTCGATGGGGTCGGAGGAGTCGGGGGTGTATCGATTTAGAAGGGCGACGGAGATGGAGGTGCTTGGGGCTCATATTTGTTCTGAACTACATGTGAATGAGCATCCAGATTTGGACGCTAGTATTGACTCTGCTCGCAGGGCTTTCTGGGGGCAGGCGACCTTCTTCCGCTCCACGGCCATCCCGTTGAAAGATAAATATGAGAGGTATGCACAGAGGGTTCAGAGTATTGTACTTTACGCGGCGGAAGGATGTACGGTCGACTCTAGTTCATTGAGTGCCCTTCATATCTTTGAGGGTAAGTGCCTGGCTGTAATGTCTCGTTGTATACGGAGGGAAGGGGAAAGTTATCAGGAATGGAATACGAGGAGGTATGAACGTGCGAGACAACAAAAATCATGATGCACACTATGCGGGTATTGTACAGAAGTTTCTCAGAGTGCACTGGGTGTGGGCAATCGGCATTCATGATTTTGCCCATCGCATGATCACAGAGCGGGAGGCGCTGGAGGCAAACTCGACAAGAGCTTGGAGAGATGCTCGTTTCTCGTGCCTGGCGTTTGGCCGACTGTGGGATAGAATGAGGACAGATTCAAGCGAGGCTCTCAGATGTTGGGGGAATTGGAAGGAGGCCAGCTCAATGAAACGACATCGGGGGGGACAGGAGAGTGTAGGACTTCGTCCGTGGTACTATTCATTGGAATCGTTTTATGGTTTATCCTGGTGGGAGTTCTTTGCTGGAAGTTTTGAACATTTCATGGATTTCGCTGCAAATGTTTGTTCTAGTACTATGTTGAAGTATTTCCCAAAGAAGTGCAAAGGTTTGGCGTCCTCAGGGGTGCCTGTGTTCTTGAACTTGGATGAGGATGGAGGGGTTCATATATTGGTCAGGATCGGGAGGATACACCAGCATATAGAGATCGTCTCAGCAAACGTATTGCGTTACATAACATGCGTTGTACACAGTGGGACCTCGATGCGGATGGGATACCACTGGATATCCAGGGGGACTCACTGCTTGTGATTAACTGGCTCTGCGGGAAACGGAAAGTATTAGCTCAGGTTTATCAGAAAAGGGTGGATACTCTGATTAATAAATTGGAAGAGATGCAGGAAACATACTCGGTGAGGCCTCCAGAGGCTGGCCGTGACTTCTTCTCTCATTCTTTTCGGGAATGGAACCAGAGAGCTGACTTACTGACCCATCAGGCCCGTCAGGGCCACGTGTACGCCGATTTCGTTTACCTCAGCGATTTTGAATCTCAGTGTTATACTCCTTGCCTTATCAAAGCCGGCTTTGATGGGGGCGTTTGTAACCGCGGAAGTGCCTGTGGTGTGTGGATACAGATTGGTCTGCGAAACAAATATATCTTCTCGCGGACCGACATCATTTTCAAGGATGTGTATCTTGCGGCTTGGTGTCTGCCACCAAGCGCCACTGTTACAGATACGGAACTATCAGCGGCGGAGTGCATATGCGATGTGCTCCCACAGGTAGTGCAGACCTTCTTTGATCTTTCGCAGTGATAAGTCACACATTGTTTCTTCTCTTTCTGTGTTCTTGTTTTTTTCCAACAGCTTCGCTGTTCACTGACTCATTCGTTTGTCTTTGTGTGCTTTGCGTTTGATTGTGTCATTGCGGCATGTGATTCTCTTTATTCCTTCAGCTTCGCTGTGTGGTATAAGAGCTGACTGCTTGCGTGATAAATAAGAGGCTCTGTTTCGCCTGATACTTTGTTGGACCTGGCCTTAGTGGCCAAGACGGTCCCAGCAAAGACGCAAAAAGAAAGGTTGACGGTTTACCGCCGGCGCCCAGTTTGCCGACCCGACCAAAAGAGACAATGTGACAACTTTTGGGTGGTTTTGCAATTGTTTCAAAGATATTTGACAATCTGTTGAACCCAGAGGTCTGAACTCGGTCTGCTAGCCGAGCTAGGTCCGCAAACCTACTCGTATTATTCGAGTCATCTTGACAGACGCTCTCGGTTTTCTGTACTTAACTCGAGCTACAGGACAGCTACAGAGCTGATGCGTACAGAATCTGATTCAGAATCACCAGTGGCCATGTCCATTGAATCCAGAGCTCTGAACTCGGTCTGCTGCCCGATCTAGAATCGCGAAACTATTAGTATTGTTCGAGTCATCTTGAGAGATGCTGTCGGTTCTCTGCACTTAACTAGGGATGTAGGGGGGCTGCAGGGCTAGTAATCACTGGAATCGATTCGGAGACATCAGGCGCGTCCACCTTTCGAATCCAGAGCTCCGAACTCTGTCTGCTGCCCGAACTAGGTCTGCGAAACTATTCGTATTGTTCGAGTCATCCTGAGAGGTGCTGTCGGTTTTCTGCACTTAACTCGGGCTGTAGGGGGGGGGCTGCAGGGCTGGTAATCACAGGAATCGAATCAGAGATATCAGACGCGTCCGCCTGTCGCATGCAGATGTCTGAACTCGGTCTGATACTTGAGCTAGGTTTGCCAAACTATTCGTATGTTTCGAGTCATCTTGAGAGGTGCTGTCGATTTACGCACGTAGCTCGGGCTGTAGGAGAGCTACAGAGCTCGTGCAGAAGACAATCCAGAAGCATCGGGGGCGTTCGGCTGTTGCATCCGAGAGGTCTGAAATTGCTTGGGCTGAAAAACTATTTTTCGGTGTAATTTTTTCCGACATTATATGTTGTCAGGAAGCTCTACGAGTCCCCCGGCGGTAACAAAGGTTGACGGTTTACCGCCGGCGCCCAGTTTGACAATTCATTTTTAGAAAGCAGATTTTTCGCACCTGTAAACGACTATGAGGGCCTCTCTGTCTTAGTATGAACTCTGTAGGCGCACTTTTACTATCAAAACACTTGGCGGTACCAACTTCATGTCGACACGAAAAAAATCAATGTTTCCCTTTTTCGAGAAATGCTTCCAGAAGCTCTCTCTTTCGACTCTGAGCACTCTTACGCGTGAAAGGAGCTCTACGAGGTTCCCGGCGGTGACCAGGTTGACGGTTCACCGCCGGCGCCAGTAATTCCGGGGCGCTGGAGAGCTAGTTGGCAAGAAAAATCTCGACGGACCTTTTGGTGACTTTTGGTCGGTTGAAAATTTTGTTCTCGAAATTCAAGAATTCGTTTGAGCTCTAGTATTTTTTCTCGTGATATTCGATCTTTTTCCCGCTCGCCATCTTGATATCAGCTCGATCGGGTACCTTTTACTGCCAAAAAGCAGACAGGCGGGATCGGCCGCTTCGAGTCATCTTGATACGCGCTCTTGGTATATTGGACTTAACTCGAGATACAGGACAGCTACAGAGCTGATAAGCACACCTTATCGATTCAGAATGATCAGGCGCGTTCGCCTGTTGCATCCAGAGGTCTGAAATCGGTCTGCTGGCCGAGCTAGGTCCGCAAACCTATTGGTATTATTCGAGTCATCTTGACAGATGCTCTCTGATTTCTGTCATTAACTCGAGCCAGATGACAGCTACAGAGCTGATACTCACAGAAGCCGATTCAGAATCATCAGTCGCGTTCGTCTGTTGTATCCAGAGCTCTGAACTCGGTCTGCTGCCTGATCTAGAATCACGAAACTTCGTACTCTTCGAGTCGTCTTGAGAGGTGCTGCCGGTTTTCTGTACTTAACTCGGGCTGCAGGGGGGCTACCGTGCTGGTAGTCACAGAAATCGATTTGAAGACATCAGGCACGTCCGCCTGTCGAATCCAGAGCTCGAAACTCGATCTGCTGCCCGAGCTAGGTCTGCGAAGCCATTCGTATTGTTCGAGTCATCCTGAGAGATGCTGTCGGTTTTCTGCACTTAACTCGGGCTGTAGGGGGGCTGCAGGGCTGTTAATCACAGGGATCGATTTGGAGACATCAGGCGCGTCCGCCTGTCGAATCCAGAGATCTCAACTCGGTCTGATACTCGAGCTAGGTTTGCCAAACTATTCGTATTGTTCTTCTGATCTTGAGAGGTGCTGTCGATTTACGCACGTAACTCGGGCTGTAGGAAAATTACAGAGCTCGTACAGAAGAGAATTCAGAAGTATCGGGGGCGTTCCGCTGTTGCATCGAGAGGTCTGAAACCGCTTGGGCTGAACAACTTTTCGTTCTCTGCAATTTTTTCCGACATTATATATTGTCAGGAAGCTCTACGAGTCCCCCGGCGGTAAGGAAGGTTGACGGTTTACCGCCGGCGCCCAGTTCCGGGGCGCTGGAGAGCTAGTACCTCGTAGAGCTCTTCATCATCGATGAGCTAGAGGAATTCCGGCGCGGGGTGGAGCTAGTTGGTCGACCCGACCAGAAAGGACAAATTGGTGACTTTTGGTCGGTTTTGCGAAAATCTGAAAGATATTTAACCATTCATTTTGAGAAAGCAGATTTTTGCGCGTCGCATTGGCATATGAACTCCTCTCCGACAGCAGCTCAGCTCTTTCGATGCATTTTCTTGTGAGTTGACTTCCAGGAACTGAGCAAATATGAACATCGAAAAAATCGAAAATTAAGATTTTCGAAATATCTCTATTATTTGAGTCCACTCTGATTCTGAGCACTCTTACCTGTGTAAGGAGCTCTACGAGGTTCCCGGCGGTGACTAGGTTGACGGTTGACCGCCGGCGCCAGTTGGCAAGACAAATCTCGACGGAACTTTTGCTGACTTTTGGTCGGTTGAAAATTTTGTTCTCGAAATTCAACCATTCGTTAGAGCTCTCGTATTTTTTCCCGTGATATTCGATCTCATTACCGCTCGCCATCTTGATCTCAGCTCGATCGGGCACCTTTTACTGTCAAAAAGCACACGGGCGGGATCGGCCGTTTCGAGTCATCTTGATACGCGGTGACGGTTTTCTCAAGATAACTCGAGCTTCAGGACAGCTACAGAGCTGATAAGTACAGCTAGTCGATCCAGAATGATCAGGCGCGTTCGCCCGTTGAGCGCAGAGGCCCAAACTCGGTCTGCTAGCCGAGCCAGGTCCGCAAACCTATTCGTATTATTCGAGTCATCTTGACAGACACTCGGTTTTCTGTGTTTAACTCGAGCTACAGGACAGCTACAGAGCTGATGCGTACAGAATCTGATTCAGAATCATCAGTGGCCGTTGCCTGTTGAATCCAGAGCTCGTAACTCGGTCTGCTGCCCGATCTAGAATCGCAAAACTATTCGTATTGTTTGAGTCATCTTGAGAGATGCTGTCGGTTCTCTGCACTTAACTCGGGCTGTAGGGGGGCTGCATGGCTGGTAATCACTGGAATCGATTCGCAGACATCAGGCGCGTCCGCTCTTCGAATCCAGAGCTCCGAACTCTGTCTGCTGTCCGAACTAGGTCCGCGAAGCTATTCGTATTGTTCGAGTCATCCTGAGAGGTGCTGTCGGTTTCCTGCACTTAACTCGGGCTGTAGGGGGGGCTGCAGGGCTGGTAATCACAGGAATCGATTCAGAGACATCAGACGCGTCCGCCTGTCGCATGCAGAGGTCTGAACTCGGTCTGATACTCGAGCTAGGTTTGCCAAACTATTCGTATTGTTCGAGTCATCTTGAGAGGTGCTGTCGATTTACGCACGTAACTCGGGCTGTAGGAGAGCTACAGAGCTCGTACAGAAGACAATCCAGAAGCATCGGGGGAGTTCGGCTGTTGCATCCGAGAGGGGTGAAATTGCTTGGGCCGAAAAACTATTTTTTCTGTGCAATTTGTTTTCGACATTATATATTGTCAGGAAGCTCTACGAGTCCCCCGGCGGTAACAAAGGTTGACGGTTTACCGCCGGCGCCCAGTAATTCCGGCGCGCTGGAGAGCTAGTTGGCACGAAAAATCTCGACGGACATTTTGAGGAATTTTGGTCGGTTGAAAATTCTGTTCTCGAAATTCAACCATTCGTTAGAGCTCTAGTATTTTTTCCCGTGATATTCGATCTTATTCCCGCTCGCCATCTTCATCTCAGCTCGATCGGGTACCTTTTGCTGCCAAAAAGCGTCCAGGCGGGATTGGCTGTTTCGAGTCATCTTGATACGCGCTGTCGGTATATTGGACTTAACTCGAGACACAGGACAGCTACAGAGCTGGTAACCACACCTTATCGATTCAGAATGATCAGGCGCGTTCGTCTGTTGCATCTAGAGGTCTGAACTCGGTCTGCTAGCCGAGCTAGGTCCGCAAACCTATTCGTATTGTTCGAGTCATCTTGACAGGCGCTCTCGGTTTTCTGTACTTAACTCGAGCTATATAACAGCTACAGAGCTAATACTTATAGACACCAATTCAGAGTCATGAGTCGCGGTTGTCTGTGAAATTCAGAGCTTTGAACTCGGTCTGCTGCCCGCTCTAGAATCGCGAAACTATTCATATTGTTCGAGTCATCTTGAGAGGTGCTGTCGGTTTCTGTACTTACTCGGGTTGTGGGGGGCTACAATGCTGGTAGTCACAGGAATCGATTCGAAGACATCAGGCGTGTCCACCTTTCGAATCCAGAGCCTGGAACTCGGTCTGCTGCCCGAACTAGGTCCGCAAAGCTATTCGTATTGTTCGAGTCATCCTGAGATGCTGTCGGTGTTCTGCACTTAACTCGGGCTGTAGGGGGGCTGCAGGGCTGGTAATCACAGGAATCGATTCGGAGACATCAGACGCGTCCGCCTGCCGCATTCAGAGGCCTAAACTTGGTCTGATACTCGAGCTATGTTTGCCAAACTATTCGTATTGTTCGAGTCATCTTGAGAGTTGCTGTCGATTTACGCACGTAACTCGGGCTGTAGGAGAGCTACAGAGCTCGTACAGAAGACAATCCAGAAGCATCGGGGGCGTTCGGCTGTTGCATCGAGAGGTCTGAAATCGCTTGGGCTGAAAAACTTTTCGTTCTCTGCAATTTGTTTTCGACATTCTATATTGTCAGGAAGCTCTACGAGTCCCCCGGCGGTAAGAAAGGTTGACGGTTTACCGCCGGCGCCCAGTAATTCCGGCGCGCTGGAGAGCTAGTTGGCAAGAAAAATCTCGACGGACCTTATGCTGACTTTGGGTCGGTTGAAAATTCTGTTCTCGAAATTCAACCATTCGTTTGAGCTCTAGATTTTTTTCCCACCATTTTCGATCTTATTCCCGCTCGCCATCTTGATCTCAGCTCGATCGGGTAAATATTTCTGCAAAAAAGCATCGCGGCGGGATCGGCCTTTTCGAGTCATCTTGATACGCGTTGTCGGTATTTTGTATTCAATTCGAGCTGTAGGGCAGCTACAGAGGTCATTCTCACAGAAATCGATTGCGAATCATCAGGCGCGTTCGCCTGTTCCATCTAGAGGTCTGAACTCGGTCTGCTGCCCGAGCTAGGTCCGCGAAGCTATTCGTGTTGTTGTTGGAGTCATCTTCAGAGGTGCTGACAGTTTTCTGCACTGAACTCGGGCTGTAGGGAGGCTACAGTGCTGGTAATCACAGGAATCGATTCGGAGAGATCAGGCGCGTCCGCCTGTCGAATCCAGAGCTCGGAACTCGGTCTGCTGCCCGAACTAGGTCCGCGAAACTATTCGTATTGTTCGAGTCATCCTGAGGGGTGCTGTCGGTTTCTTGCACTTAACTCGAGCTGTAAGGGGGCTGCAGGGCTGGTAATCACTGGAATCGATTCTGAGACATCAGTCGCGTCCACCTATCGCATTCAGAGCCCTGAACTCGGCCTGCTGCCCGAGCTAGATCCGCGAAACTATTCGTATTGTTCGAGTCATCTTCAGAGGTGCTGTCGATTTACTGCACTTAACTCGGGCTGTAAGGGGGCTGCAGGGCTGGTAATCACAGGAACCGATTCGGGAGAGACATCAGGCGCGTCCGCCTGTTGCATTCAGATGTCTGAACTCGGTCTGATACTCGAGGTAGATTCGCGAACCTATTTGTATTGTTCGAGTGATCTTGAGAGGTGCTGTCGATTTTCGCGCGTAACTCGCGCTTTAGGAGAGCTACGGAGCTCGTGCGCACAGAAAACGATCCAGAAGCATGAGGGGGCGTTCGGCTGTTGCATCGAGAGGTGTGAAATCGTTTAGGCTCAAAAACTATTCGTTCTCTACAATTTTTTCGACATTATATATGCTCAGGAAGCTCTACGAGTCCCCCGGCGGTAAGGAAGGTTGACGGTTCACCGCTGGCGCCCAGTTTGGGTCGGTTTTCCTAAGATTTGAAAGATATTTGACAATTCATTTTGAGAAAGCAGATTTTTACGCCGAGCATTGGCATGCACAATTTTTTCTCTGAGTAGCTCAGCTCTCTAGAGCCAGTTTTACTATCGGAAAGTTAGGAGCAACCAACATGAAATTGACACGGAAAAAATGTGAATTCGATTTTTTTTCTAGAAATACCCAGAGAAGCTCCCTGCTTCGATCCTGAGCACTCTTACGCGTGCAAGGAGCTCTACGAGGTTCCCGGTGGTGACCAGGTTGACGGTTCACCGCCGGCGCCAGTTCGCCGCTCCAGAATCGTCGCAGCGAGATGTTTGGAATCGCAGCGGGTCCAGGGGCGCTTCCGGCAGGCGTCTACGCGGGCCTGCACGCTTGCAGGCACGCAGGAAGCGTGTCGGGCAGCGCTTGAGAAGCGCTTCAGAGGGGCCCCCAGGCGGGCTCTGTAGAGTACCTCGCACAGCTCTGATGGTTCAAGAGGTAGAGGAATTCGGCGACAGGGTGGAGCTAGTTGGCGAAATTCCCGGAGAGCTCTCTGAAACCTAGAGGGTTTTAGATTAGAAGCCGGACGGTGGTGGTGCCTGCCAGGAGCTCCTCCACGGCTTTCCACGTCCGCCGCAGCAACTCGCCCGTGCCGGCAGCGGGTCTGGGAGCGCTTCCGGCACGCGTCCACGCGAGCCTTCACGCCTGCAGGCGCACATGGAGGCGCGCTGTCGAAGCGCTTCAGGGAAGCCCCCAGAGCTCTCCAGGAAAGATGATCCGTCCCCGAGGGTCTCTTTGCTCTCCGGGTTTTTCCCGGGGAGCTCTCTGTGGGCTAGATGGTTTTACAGTAGAAGCCGGACGGTGGTGGTGCCTGCCAGGAGCTCATCCACGGCGGTCCACGTCCGCCGCAGCAACTGGCGCCGGCGGTGAACCGTCAACCTGGTCACCGCCGGGAACCTCGTAGAGCTCCTTTCACGCGTGAGAGTGACTCGTAGAGCTTCCCTGAGCAAGTTATTGCCGGAAGCTTAAGAGTAACTCGTAGAGCTTCCCTTAGCTAGTTGCTGGAAGCTTAAGAGTAATTCCGGCGCGCTGGAGAGCTAGTTGGCAAGAAAAATCTCGACAGACCTTTCGCTGACTTTTGGTCGGTTGAAAATTTTGTTCTCGAAATTCAACAATTCGTTTGAGCTCTAATATTTTTTCCCACCATATTCGATATTATTCCCGCTCGCCATCTTAATCTCAGCTCGATCGGGTAAATATTTCTGCGACAAAGCATCGCGGCGGGATCGGCTGTTTCGAGTCATCTTGATACGCGTTGTCGGTATTTCGTACTTACCTCGAGCTGTAGGGCAGCTACAGAGCTCGTTCTCACAGAAATCGATTGCGAATCATCAGGCGCGTTCGTCTGTTCCATCTAGAGGTCTGAACTCGGTCTGCTGCCCGAGCTAGGTCCGCGAAACTTTTCGTTTTGTTGGAGTCATCTTGAGAGGTGCTGACAGTTTTCTGCACTTAACTCGGGCTGTAGGGCGGCTACAGGGCTCGTACTCACAGGAATCGATTCGGAGACATCAGGCGCGTCCGCCTGTCGAATCCAGAGCTCGGAACTCGGTGTGCTGCCCGAGCTAGGTTCGCAAAACTGTTCGTATTCATCGAGTCATCTTGAGAGGTGCTGTCCGTTTTCTGCACTTAACTCGAGCTGTAAGGGGGCTGCAGGGCTGGTAATCACTGGAACCGATTCGGAGACATCAGTCGCGCTCACCTGTCGCATTCAGAGCCCTGAACTCGGCCTGCTGCCCGAGCTAGGTCCGCGAAACTATTCGTATTGTTCGAGTCATCTTCAGAGGTGCAGTCTGTTTTCTGCACTTAACTCGGGCTGTAAGGGGGCTGCTGGGCTGGTAATCACAGGAATCGATTCGGAGACATCAGGCGCGTCCGCCTGTTGCATTGAGATGTCTGAACTCGGTCTGATACTCGAGCTAGATTTGCGAAACTATTTGTATGGTTCGAGTGATCTTGAGAGGTGCTGTCGGTTTTCGCACGTAACTCGGGCTATAGGAGAGCTACGGAGCTCGTGCGCACAGAAAACGATCCAGAAGCATGAGGGGCGTTTGGCTGTTGCATCGAGAGGTCTGAAATCGTCTAGGATGAAAAACTATTCGTTCTCTGCAATTTTTTTCGACATTATATATGCTCAGGAAGCTCTACGAGTCCCCCGGCGGTAAGGAAGGTTGACGGTTTACCGCCGGCGCCCAGTAATTCCGGCGCGCTGGAGAGCTAGTTGGCAAGAAAAATCTCGACGGACCTTTTGCTGACTTTGGGTCGGTTCAAAATTTTGTTCTCAAAATTTGAACATTCGTTAGAGCTCTAGTATTTTTTCCCGTGATATTCGATCTTATTCCCGCTCGCCATCTTGATCTCGGCCGGATCGGGTACCTTTTACTGCCAAAAAGCGTCCAGGCGGGATCGGCCGTTTCGAGTCATTTTGATACGCGCTGTCGGTATATTGGACTTAACTCGAGATATAGGACAGCTACAGAGCTGGTAAGCACACCTTATCGATTCAGAATGATCAGGCGCGTTCGTCTGTTGCATCCAGAGGTCTGAACTCGGTCTGCTAGCCGAGCTAGGTCCGCAAACCTGTTCGTATTATTCGAGTCATCTTGACAGGCGCTCTCGGTTTTCTGTACTTAACTCGAGCTAACGGACAGCCACAGAGCTGATGCGTACAGAAACGGATTCAGAATCATCAGTCGCGTTTGTCTGTTGAATTCAGTGCTCTGAACTCGGTCTGCTGCCCGATCCAGAATCGCGAAATAATTCGTATTGTTCGAGTCATCTTGAGAGGTGCTGTCGGTTTCTGTACTTAACTCGGGTTGTGGGGGGCTACAATGCTGGTAGTCACAGGAATCGATTCGAAGACATCAGGCGTGTCCACCTTTCGAATCCAGAGCTCGGAAGCCGGTCTGCTGCCCGAACTAGGTCCGCGAAGCTGTTCGTATTGTTCGAGTCATGCTGAAAGATGCTGTCGGCTTTCTGCACTCAACTCGGGCTGTAGGGGGGCTGTAGGGCTGGTAATCACAGGAATCGATTCGGAGACGTCAGACGCGTCCGCCTGTCGCATTCAGAGGTCTGAACTCGGCCTTATACTCGAGCTGGGTTTGCCGAACTATTCGTTTTGTTCGAGTCATCTTGAGAGGTGCTGTCGATTAACGCACGTAACTCGGGCTGTAGGAAAGCTACAGAGCTCGTACATAAGACAATCCAGAAGCATCGGGGGCGTTCGGCTGTTGCATCGACAGGTCTGAAATCGCTTGGGCTGAAAAACTTTTCGTTCTCTGCAATTTTTTTCGACATTATATGTTGTCAGGAAGCTCTACGAGTGCCCCGGCGGTAACAAAGGTTGACGGTTTACCGCCGGCGCCCTGGAAGCAGTTCGCGAAAAAAGCAAAATAACTCGTAGAGCTTCCCTTAGCAAGTTGTTATTGCTGGAAGCTTAAGAGTAATTCCGGGGCGCTGGAGAGCTAGTTGGCAAGAAAAATCTCGACGGACCTTTTGCTGACTTTTGGTCGGTTGAAAATTTGGTTCTCAAAATTTGAACATTCGTTTGAGCTCTAGTATTTTTTCCCGTGATATTCGATCTTATTCCCGCTCGCCATCTTGATCTCAGATCGATCGGGTAGATATTACTGCCAAGAAGCACTGCGGCGGGATCGGCCGTTTCAGGTCATCTTGACACGCGGTGACGGTTTTCTGAACATAACTCGAGCTATAGAAGAGCCACAGAGCTGGTGAGCACACCTTATCGGTTCAGAATGATCAGGCGCGTTCATCTGTTGCATCCAGAGGTCTGAACTCGGTCTGCTAGCCGAGCTAGGTCCGCAAACCTATTCGTATTATTCGAGTCATCTTGACCGGCGCTCTCGGTTTTTTGTACTTAACTCGAGCTATATGACAGCTACAGATCTGATACTTACAGAAACGGATTCAGAATCATGAGTCGCGTTGTCTGTTGAATCCAGAGCTCTGAATTCGGTCTGCTGCCCGATCTAGAATCGCGAAACTATTTGTATTGTCCGAGTCATCTTGAGAGGTGCCGTCGGTTTTCTGTACTTAACTCAGGCTGTAGGGGGACTACAGGGCTGGTAATCTCAGGATTCGATTCGGGAACGTCAGGCGCGTCCGTCTGTCGAATCCAGAGCTCGGAACTCGGTCTGCTGCCCGAACTAGGCCTGCGAACGTATTCGTATTGTTCGAGTTATCCTGAGAGGTGCTGTCGGTTGTCTGCACTTAACTCGGGCTGTAGGGGGGCTGCAGGGCTGGTAATCACAGGCATCGATTCGGAGACATCAGACGCGTCCCACTATTGCATTCAGAGGTTTGAACTCGGTCTGATACTCGAGCTAGGTTTGCCGAACTATTCGAATTGTTCGAGTCATCTTGAGAGGCGCTGTCGATTTACGCACGTAACTCGGGCTGCAGGAGAGCTACAGAGCTCGTATAGAAGACAATCCAACATCAGGGGCGTTCGGCTGTTGCATCGAAAGGTCTGAAATCGCTTGGGCTCAAAAACTATTTGTTCTCTACAATTTCTTTTTCGACAGTATATATTGTCAGGAAGCTCTACGAGTCCCCCGGCGGTAAGAAAGGTTGACGGCTTACCGCCGGCGCCCAGTTGATTTTTTTCATGTCGATATGAAGTTGGTTCCGCCAAGTGTTTTGATAGTAAATGTGCGTCTCCAGAGCTCATATTGAGACGCAGAGGCCCTCATAATCGTTTACAGGTGCGAAAAATCTGCTTTCTCAAAATGAATTGTCAAATATCTTTCAAATTTTAGCAAAACCGACCCAAATGTGCCACATTGTCTCTTCTATTCGGGTCGGCCAACTAGCGTCACCCCGCGCCGGAATTCCTCTAGCTCATCGATGCCGAAGAGCTCTACGAGGTACTCGCCCGTGCCGGCAGCGGGTCCGGGGGCGCTTGCGGCACGCGTCCACGCGAGCCTTCACGCGTGCAGGCATGCATGGAGGCGTGCCTGGAAGCGCTTTCGAAGCGCTTCAGGGAAGCCCCCCAGAGCCCTCCAGGAACTGGCGCCGGCGGTGAACCGTCAACCTGGTCACCGCCGGGAACCTGGTAGAGCTCTTTTCACGCGTGAGAGAGCTTAGAGTCGGAAGAGAGAGCTTCCGGAGGCATTGCTCGAAAAATTCAACATGCATTCTTGTCCCGGAGAGCTCTCTGAGCGCTAGAGGGTTTTAGATTAGAAGCCGGACGGTAGTGGTGTCTGCCAGCAGCCCATCTTCGCCGCTCCAGAATCCCCGCAGCGACTTGTAAAACGTCGCAGCGGGTCCGGGAGCGCTTCGGGCACGCGTCCACGCGTGCCTGCACGTGTGCAGGCACGCGTGGAAGCGTTCCCGGCAGCGCTTCAGAAGCGCAGCAGGGGGGCCCCCAGAGCTCCAGAAGCGCTTCACGAGAGCGTCCGAGGGCCCGCCAGGACAGCTTTCCGGCGTGTATTCTCTTTGCTCTCCGCTCTCCGGGTTTTGGACGCTACCAAGTTTCATGTCGACATGAAGTTGGTTTCTGGTAGCGCTTCAGCAGCGCTGTAGAGGAGCTTCCCAGAGCTTTCCAGGAAAGATCTTCCGTCCCCCGATGGTCTCTTCGCTCTTCGGGTTTTGGAAGCTACCATGCTAAGATTTTATGTCGACATCAAGTTGGTTCCCCAAGTGTTTCGATAGTGAATGTGCGCCTACGGAGCTCATGTTAAGACGCAGAGGCCCTCATAGTGTCAAAATGAATTGTCAAATCTCTTTCAAATCTTCTCAAAACCGACCCAAAGTCATCACATTGTCTCTTTTGGTCGGGTCGGTGAACTAGCTCCAGCCCGCGCCGGACTTCCTCTAGCTCATCGATGCCGAAGAGCTCGACGAGAAACTTGATAGCGTCCACTTGGGAGCGTCCAAGACCCAGAGAGCGAGGAATTCCGGCGCGGGGTGGAGCTATTGGCTGACCCGACCAGAAGAGACAGTGTGACAACTTTAGGTCGTTTTGCGAAGATTTCGAAGATATTGGAGAATTTATTTTGAGGAAGCAGATTTTTTGCACCTGTGAACGATTATGAGAGCTTCTTCCTCTTAATATAAGCTCTGTTGGCGCAGATCTAGTATGAAAACACTTGGCGGAACGAACTTCATATCGACATAAAAAAATGAATCTTGCCTTTTTCGCGAAATGCTTCCAGAAGCTCACTCTGTCGAGTCTAAGCACTCTTACGCGTGGAGGGAGCTCTAAGAGGTTCCCGGCGGTGACCAGGTTGACGGTTCACCGCCGGCGCCAGTAACTTGTAGAGCATCCCGAAGCGTTGCTGGAAGCTCAAGAGCAATTCCGGGGCGCTGGAGAGCTAGTTGACAAGAAAGATCTCGACGGATCTTTTGGTCAACTGGGCGCCGGCGGAAACCGTCAACCTTTCTTGCCCTAGGGGGCTCGTAGAGTCTCTGGAGCAACTCGCCGGTCCTCGCAGCAGGTCGAGGAGCGCTTCTGGCATGCGTCCACGCGTGCCTGCACGCGCGCAGGCGCGCGGAAAAAGTAACTCGTAGAGCTTCCCGTAGCTAGTTGCTGAAGCTTTAGAGTAATTCCGGGGCGCTGGAGAGCCAGTGGGCAAGAAAAATCTCGACGGACCTTTTGGTGCTGCTCCAGCTGAGCCGAGGTGCCAGTTATGGAGGGATGGCCTCCAGCCTTTCTCGTGCCCGGGGAGAGCCTCTTCTTCGCGCGCCGCGCTCTCGCGCGCGTCGCGGCCAGTTTTGATTTTTCTCGTTCTCAGTTTCGGCTGTGCGGCGCGCG
>CAUYUJ010015743.1:75544-113044 GCA_963575745.1 Prorocentrum cordatum
CCGCCGTCTTGCCCGTTGTTGTCCAGAACGATCTGCGGTCGGTCGTTTGGATATGCCCACGACCAGCCCTAGTGCGTTGCGCTGCTTGTCATTTGCCTTGTTGGGGTTGTCGAGAGACGTTCGCCCGATCAATGATTCCTTAGTATCATTTATTTAGGGGATGGATCTAGCGTTCGATTCCCGCCCCCGCGACTTTGAACGGAGTGAAAGGTGGGATTGTAGAGCGAACGCTACATCCTATCCTACGGCCGCTGCCTCGGCCCCAGGCAGCGCTGCCCTGCGTGCTTGGCTCGCGGGAGCGTGACGCTGCCGAACCTAAGCGTCGGATAAAGGCCGCGTCCACCGATGGTTCATCTCTCCATCCCATGTCTTATCTCTTGTCGCTCGTCTTACTTGCCATCAAGGGAGAAACCGTGGGATGCTTCGATACGTCGCCGACATTATCCAAAGGGTAGGGGTTCCAGGTTATAACCTCGTGGTCAAGCCCTTGACCCTTGTTTTTCAATTCTTGGTCGCTTGCTGGCGGTCTTGGGTTTTCCCTTGGAAGGAAGGCCTCATGTGTGATTTCGAGTTCCCATATTGGGCGTTCGGTGTGGCTATGTTCGAGCTCTGTTGGGCTGCTTGGGCGCCTTTGCGGCCGTCTTGGGTTCCTCTTGGGTGCTTCCTGGGTCCCTTGGAGCCTGCTTCTGGGCCTCTTGGGTGATTTTGGGAATTCTTGGTCTTTTGTTGTTTCCTGACTCTATGAAGACGACAAACAGTGATTCGGCGGCAAGTATCACCGGCGCCTTGTGGAGACGGGGGTCGAAGCCAGGCTGGCGGGATCGCAATTTGGTTTCAGGTCGAAGTGCGGGACGCAAGAAGTTATTTTGGCCCTTCGTCGGCGAATCGATTAGGAGTTTGGAACACCGAGCGGTAATTTGTTCGCATTGTCCTTGGATTGGAAAAAAAGCGTTTGACTCCATCAACCCCTCCGCAATGCTGCGGGGGCTGCGGCGTTTCGGCTTGCCAGAGCACGTGGTGGACGTTGTGCTCGCGATGTGCACGGACAGGCAGTTCGAGGTGAGAGATTGTGAATGGTTTTGTTCGTCATGGCGAGGACAGTCATTATCGAAGATGCTGCTGCGCACGTTTCTGAACAGCACCGTGAACTCTGGGAGCGCGGATCCTTGCCAGTGTTATTGTACGCGGACGACGCGCTTATATCGGGAAGGACAAAGGAGGGCGTTGAACAGCTGCTAGCGGCGATTCAAACTTCTGGGAGGTCTTGCGGCATGGAACTACACCCCGACGGCCCGACAAATTCCAGTTACTTCGAGTCAGATGTCATCGCAATGTTCAAGACACGCAGGGTAATATCATACCGGCGCGACAGGACATTCTTTACTTGGGGGCTTTGATTTCTGGAGCAGGGGACGCGAACGAAGATTTCTCTCGTCGTCTTGGCGCAGCCCGGGCTGATCTCGAGAAGTTTTCCAAAGTGTGGCGGCATTCCAGTTTCAGCAGGCATCGACAAGTCGAGGTGTACAATGCAGTGGTTCTTGGCACGTTGACGTATGGATTTGGGTCTTTGTGGTGGAATGGTGCTGCCTGGAGGCAGTTGGGCGGCTTTCATTGCCGATGTCTCCGCGCGATTAGGGGCGTCGCGCCAGCCTTCATCTCTAGAGTGAGCAACGCAATTTTTTTAGACAAGACGGGGAAATCCCCTTGTATCTGAGACACTAGCTCGGCAACAGCTCCTCCTGCTGGGGAAAGCCGTTAGGTCGCCAGAAGGGGCCCCCTTTTGAGAGACCACCTTCTGCCTTAGATCTTTTCGGCCAGTGTCCGATAGGCACGCGAAAAAAGTTGGCAGGCCGCTCGCGGACTGGACGACACAAGTGCTGCACGTTGCGTGCTTAGCGGCAGGCGGTATTGCTCATCTGACCCCACTCTTGATTAGCGGAGCTTCCCGGCGGCGCTTTTTCCGCGCAGAGAAGCTGTCGGCATAGCGCCGTGCAGCCCACTTCTATTGTACATGTAGTAGCGTTTTCCCCATTTATGTGTCCTACGCACCTCCGGGTGTATGACTTCTTGCTTGCTTGCTTGCTTGCGGCAAGTATCAGTGTTCTGACGGATGGGGCGAGTTTTGCTTCTTAGACCCTGTCGCGGGTTCTCTTGAAGCTTAGGTGGGGCGTTTGGGAGGCTATTGTGGCAGTCGTGAGGCCACTGTGGTTGCTTTCGAATTCTCCGCGGCGTGTTGGAGCCCAGCATGAGACATTTGAAATGGCATCTTAGCCATCTCGGAGGTCACGGACTGTGGATTTTTAGGTTCTGGGAGCCACAACGGTGCGTTGGCGAGCTTGGTGCCTCACTCTTCTCGGATTTCGACCCTGGGGGAGGGGGCAAAGAGGAGGGGGGCAGGCAATTGTCTCACACGTCTGCTCACACCTGGCAAGCGAGATTCCTGGCGATTCCTGTTGCCAGCGAGACGGTCGATCTAAAGGTCGCTGATCCGTCCTGACCCCGTGACCTCGGGGCGCGGCGCCAGTGAAGAACCATTCTCCTGGGAACTATCAGGAATCCCCAGCATTTCGTCTATGTCGAGCCATTCCTCGTCGCTGACACTAAAGTCGGTCAACTCACTCGCGTTGGTGGCCGCGGTGTTTCACAGCTCCGCTGCCAGTGTAAAAAAATGACGCACTAGCAAAACATTGGCTCTTTGGTTCTAGGGCTTCGTGGAACCCATCACGTAGAAAATGTTGGTCTTTCGAGGCCGTGGGTCCCGCATGGACCGATCGCCTGCGGCGGCAGCCGACGGGGGAATCGGGGGCGCGGCCCCTGGTCCTTTATCAAACCGATGCGATTCAAGGCCTGTTCCTGTTCGGTGGCGGGCAATCCAGAAGGCATGTTAGCCCTGTTGGTTGGACTTCGGACCGACAAGGGCAGGCTAGGGGGAAAAGGGGGAAAAAACGTATCATCATTGACTGAGAGTCGCAGGCCGTGACGACGACGAAAGCTGCCGACGACGACGACGACGAGGACGACGGCCGGCGATGACGACGCAAGCAGCCGACGATGACGAACGAGCACGCGCGCACTCGACGACGTGAGCCGACGACGACGACGAGCAGCCGCTGTCGGCCCAAACGACGCCTGCGGGCGCGGGGTGCTGCCGGCCTCGGCCCTGGGGTGGGGCTTCGCAGGCGCACGCCCCCCCGCGCGCGCCCCGCGCGCGCCCGAGCGGGGTCTCCTCGCGGCGCGGCGTGAAGGCGGGGCCGAGCGGGTCCGCTTTCGGAGGCGTTCGGAGCCCTTTTGCAGGCCCTCGGAGCCTTGGCGACACTCCGAGCAGCGTCGTGGCCGCCGTTGTCGGCGTCGTTGTCGTTTTTGACGTTGATCAGACATGAAAACGGGCTTGTTTCGTCGAGAAAGCTGAGCCAGTAAGACGCGTGAGCACGGACTGAGCGGATCAGGAGGTGCGAGGAGGCAAAGACAAGTAGAGAAGCCTACGGCGTCGTTGTCGTCTTGCTCCTTCTCCTCCGCTCCTGCGTCGCTGGGCGGACGGGGCCTGCCAGCAGCGCCGTAGCCGCCAGGTCGTCGCGCTCGTCGTCGTCGTCGTCGCCCTCCTTCTTCTGCTGCTCTTCTCCCTCCGCCTCATGCTTCCGCGCTCGCGCGGAGGAAGGGACGCTGATGATGCTGACGATGGCGATGATGACAATGATGTCGACGAAGACGACGATGACGATGACCATGGCGACGACGACGACGATGACGACGGCCACGACGCTGAGGGTTACGAGGCTGATGATGGTGGGTATAGTCGCAGGGCAGCGAGGGCCGCGCGATAGCAACATAAGTATCATAAGGTTGCTTGAACACAAAACGTTTTTGCTGTCAATAAAACATTCCAGGTGTCCGCTGTCACTTCGGCTCCCCTCAGTCCTCGACCCCGTGCCCCCCCCTCCTCCGTTCGTCTCCGTCCTCCAATTCCCCTCCCATCCCCAACTTTCAGGAGGAAAAGAAACACACAGACACAATTAATCCTCGATTTCCCAGAAAATATGGGAAAATATGGGAAGTGGTGGGAAGACAGAAACCCAGAAAATATGGGAAAATATGGGGAATCGTTTTATCTGTGTGTATTTATTTGTGTGTCCTGGGGCCCCTTCAAACTTGCTCCTCCTCCTCCGCCCCCTCCGTCTTCCACCTCCGACCCCCTCCTCCACGCCCAGGGCCGCGCGCAATCCCTCGGGATGTCGCAGGTCCCTCCGCCCCGCTCCTTGCCTGGGAGCGGCATGCCATGTCGTCCAGCTCGTCGGCGTCGTCGTCGTCGTCGTCGTTGTCGTCGTCGTCGTCGTCGTCGTCGTCGTCGTCTTCGTCGGTGTCGGCGTCGGTGTCGTCGTAGTCGTCGTCGTCGTCGTCGGCGGCGGCGGCGGCGGCCGGAGGGGCGCCGGATGTGACCATGGAGGGACCTATCGTGTCCGTATGGCGCGCGGGGGGGGAGTGGACGGTGGCGGTGGCGGTAGAGGTGGAGCCAGGCTGGTGGTTGGGGTGGAGTCCGCTGGTGGCGACGGCGACGGTGGCGGAAGAATGACCATGGAAGGAACCACCATGCAAGGGCGGTGGGTGGGGGCTGGGGGACCGGCGGCAGCGGAGGCGGCAGAGGTGTCGTGAGGAGGAGGACAGGGGTGGATTCGGCGGCAAGTGGCGACTACGATGGCGGCGGCTCGTTGGGAGGAGCGTCGGGCAGTGCGCGATTGGAGGATGGGCTGGCATACCCTGGGATCCAGCCTGGTGGGGACGGCGGCGTGGGTGTGGGGGCGGGCGGATGGGTGGTACAGGACCTTCGCCTGGCGCCGCGCTGAGCGTAGGCTCCGGGGGCGCACGTGCGGGGGGAGGACGGTGCGAGGGGTGGGGAAGCCCCGGCCCACGGTGCGAGGGGTGGGGACCACCCCAACAAAAAGAGGAAGAGGCTTTCGGAGGAGGAGAAGGAGGAGGAGGAGAAGGAGGAGGAGGAGGAGGGCGAGCAGAGATGCCAGAGACCTCTTAAATACCTGTCGGAGCCGCTTCGGATGTCCTTCGAAAGCTTTTTGGAGTTATCTATGGGTTTTCAGAGGGCCTCTGGGCGGTCCCAGGGGCCTCTTGGAGCGTCTTCCGTCCATGGATACAGACTCCAGCGACCCCTCAGCAACAGTGAAACACTTCTGGTAGTGGATGCCGAGTTCACCATGTCTGCACTCGTGCCAGGAACCTTGTCTCCTGGACCGTGGTGCTCAAATCCGACGGGGCCTAGTCCACCGAACTTTGTTATCAAAACGCGGCAGAACGTCTGCATCCAGCTTCGTGAAATAACCCGCTTTCTCTGCGGCCAGGTCCAGCTCTTGTGTAAACTCTCCTCCTCCTCCTCCTCCTTCTCCCTCCTGCTGCTCCTTCTCCTCCTCCTCGGCCTCGCGGCTCCCCGGGGGGCTGCGAACCGCGCATCTGTCGCCACTTTCGCGGGCTCCTGGGGGGCCCAGCTGAGTGGGGTGTCACGCGGACCCCGTCGAGGCCTCGCGGCTCCCTGTGTGGGGCATGCGCAAGGTGTGCCAAGTGCGCCCGTGCATGTGACACCGCACATCGGGAAACATGTCGGCCCCAACCATCGTTGTCGAAAACCTGTGCCCAATCGCGGCGGGGAGGCCATCATGGTGTTTGGTTGACCTGCGCACAGCAGGCAATATGTCAGCACCCCCGCGGTCATTGCCAAGCACAAGGGGACAGGGATCGCGGGGTGGGTGTGCATGAACAAGATTCAGCCGCGAAGTGCTGATACTATTGTTTTTGACAGGGATGGTGGCCTTGCGCAGCAGGGTTCCCCTGCCGTCCCGGTCAGAAAACAATTCAAAGTGTTCACGGGGCCCACGAGCATGACCCAAGATTTTGTATCATATTGTGCTTCGTATTGTTTTGACAGGGATGGGCGGGGGTCCGCGTTGGCCCCGGTTAGTAGGGAACAAGATAATCTTTCCCCCCGAGCAGGCAAAGTAGGGATTTCAGTAGTGAGAAGACACAAGTTCGTTAAACCACTTAAACTAAAAGGGCTGGTGGCATTATACATCGGCCGTGGGTGTAGGAGGAGGGGTGGGAGGGAGTTCGAGCAGGGAAGTCGGCTGGGAGCAGAGACTGCGAGCTCCAGCCGGCGCTGCCAGGTAGAGGTTCAAGCGCCTCCTGGTCTCGAGGACCGCAGCCCGTCGCTGCCCTCGCCTCTTCCTCATCGATTGAGGAGGACGAGCTGGGACGATGATGATGATGATGATGATGATGATGATGATGATGATGATGATGATGATGTTGATGATGTTTGCGATGATGATGACGACGATGAATGATGATGGTGCTGCTGCTGATGATGATGATGCTGCTCATGATGCTGATGATGATGATGGTGGTGGTGGTGATGGTGATGACGACGATGATGACGATGACGACGATGATGATGATGATGATGATGATGATGATGATGATGATGACGATGACGACGACGATGACGAAAGTGATGGTGATGATGATGCTGATGATGATTATGACGATGATGACGACAACGAGGACGAGACGAGGACGAGAATGAGGACGAGGACGACGACGCCGACGACCACGATGATGATGCTGATGATGACGATGATGACGATGATGATGCTGATGATGATGCTGATGCTGATGCTGATGATGATCATGGTTATGATGCTGATGACAACGATTCTGATTCACTTTAACTGAAGATGATTATGAATATGAAAATGACTACGATGATGATGACGACGACTATTATGATGATGATGATGATGATAATGATGATGATGATGATGATGATGATGATGATGATGGTGGTGATGATGATGATGATGATGACGATGACGATGGTTGTGGTGGTGATGATTATGCTGATGCTTATGCTGATGCTGCTGCTATCGCTGCTGCTGCTGATGCCGATGATAATGCTGATGATGATGATGATGATGATGATGATGATGATGATGATGATGATGATGATGATGATACTGATGCTGAGGATGATGCTGATGCTGACGACGATGATGCTGATACTGATGCTGATCATGGTGGTGATGCTGATGACGACGACGATTCTGATTCATTTGAAATGAAGATGATTGTGCATCTGTTTCTGGCTATGAAGATGCACATGACGACAATTATGAGGATGACGACGGTGACGATGATGATGGTGGTAGTGGTGGTGGTGGTGGTGATGATGATGATGATGATGATTCTGATGCTGCTGCTACTGCTGCTGCTGATGGTGATGATGATGCTGCTGCTTCCGCTGATGATGATGAGAAGGATAATGCTCGCTCTGATGCTGACGCTGATGCTGATGCTGCTGCTGCCAGCGACGACGAGGAGGGGGAGGAGAAGCTTGAGGATGATGATGATGATGATGATGATGATGATGATGATGATGATGATGATGATGATGATGATGATGATGATGATGATGATGATGATGATGATGATGATGATGATGATGATGATGATGATGATGATGATGATGCTGCTGATGCTGATGATGATGATGCTGATGATGATGCTGCTGATGATGATGATAATGCTGATGCTGATGATACTGCTGCTGCTGCTGCTGATGCTGCTGCTGCTGCTGCTGCTGATGATGATGATGATGATGATGATGATGATGATGATGATGATGATGATGATGATGATGATGATGATGATGATGATGATGATGATGATGATGATGATGATGATGATGATGATGATGATGATGATGATGATGATGATGATGATGAGGAGGAGGAGGAGGAGGAGGAGGAGGAGGAGGAGGAGGAGGAGGAGGAGGAGGAGCAGGAGGCTTCCACGCGGTTCCTCGATTCTGCCTCTCTCACTCCTCCTCCTCGTCCTCCTTGCCAGTATTGCAGATATCATCGAGGTGAAGGGAAGGCATGGCAGCTGGGACCGCTGCAGTCGACCTCAACAAGAACTACGAGTACGCGTCGCCCGCCATCCGTGTCAGTGACGCACGCGAGACGCAATTCCTTTTGCCTTGGTTGGAGGCGCCGTGCTGCGCCTGTTACCAGCCCAGGAGAGCGAGGTTTGCGGAGCTCCCTCGGTCGTCCTCAATATCAACGGCGCAATCGGTGCGGGCCTGCTTTTTGGTGGACTGCCGCAGGCCCTGGGCACCGTCAGGCTGGGCGGCGAGCAGCTGGCCGGAGCTTCCCAGGTTGCGGTCGAAGGTCCGCAGTGCAGGCGTGCAGCCTTGGCGCCAACTGGGACCGGGCGGGGCTGGCTTACAGGCAACGCTGAGCAAACCGTCGTCGTGGATGCCAAGTGGGGCGGCGAGGTCGACAGGGCGAGGTGTCTCCGCTGTCCCTGGGGCGATGGTTCGGACGGAAGTCGCAGGAACCTGGCAGAGCAGAACAAGGAATTGGCCAAAGCGGAGTACGCTGCCTAGCGAGTGCGCCATCTTCGGAATGGAGGTACCGCTGTGGCGAGGGTCTTCCGCAATTCGCCGACGGCAACAGCAGAGTGGGAGTGAGCAGTGACAGGCATTGCCGATGTCAAGGTGAATCGTCTGCGGGTCTCTTCTTTGCGTGCAGAATGTCGGCTCACAGCTGGAGCTAGTTGTGATATGGATGCGCGCGCGGCGCGGATCTTTGGGCGAAATCGAGCGCGGCTCGAGCGATCTGCGTAACACTAAGGCCAAGGACCCTGAGAAATAAAAATGGCAGCGGCGAGCAAGGAATGAAACCACAGGCCCCTCGAGGGTCTGGGGAAGCCCTCTCGGGCCTCTTACATTCCTGGGGAGTGAGCTTGATTCACACTCCTCCTAGGACATGCTCGGATCGCCGTCTCGGGCGTCAGAGCGGGGACTATAGCAAACACGTCACTCGCTGGCAAAAACCACGGAGATAAGCAAGCAAACGGCTTGCATTGTATAGCATACAAGGTATACTCAGCAATGGCCAGGGTTTGATCGCGATGCGACAAAACCCAAAATATATAGCCATCTTCTCAAGATACTAGACGGGTGTGATCGTCATCACAAAAAAACTATGCGCACTGAAACGAATGAAGCTTCTCGAAACAAACGCGGGGTTACGTGTGGATCTTTATCCGGGTGTAAAAAAACGGCGATTCGGAATACGTAAATCTTGACCGGGCGTATAGTATTGGCAAAGATGCGGAATCCATAAATCTTGACCGGGCGTATAGTATGGGCGGTAGAACATTCCGGTCCGATCGGCCAAACTGCCGTCAAACCAAGCGGGATTCTTTTTTTCTTCGGTTTCGCCGGTTTGTCCGCTAAATCGGATCCCCGTCAAACATCTTTGCCTGTGAGCTTCCGCCAGCGGCCCTTGAGGTCATTCATCACACTCTCCGGGAAGATCGTGAAATCGGGATTTCCGAAGTGATGATGCCGAAGCAGCCACGAAGCGTGCTTCTTGCAGGTCTTGCAAGTGATGTATACACTATGCGGGTTGTGGCCGATGACCACATCATGATGATGAGTGCCAGTCACGCAACTGAGTCGGCTGCACCGTCGGGGAGGATCCGCTCTACGACACAATGCTGGCTGATGAGGCTGAAACGGAACTCGATGAACTCGTCACGGAAACCACGGTTGGTGATGCAGGGGCCGAACTTCCCCGCGACTTTACTGCTCTTTTGTTCAGATCCCCGTGCTGATGTTGCAGGGTACGGTGATGGCGGTGCGCTGGCTGGTGGTGGTTCTGTCGGTACCTGTGGCGGCGGCGGCGGCGGCTGCTGATTCGCAGCCGATGCTACTGAACTTGATGCCTGTGCGCTGCTGAACACGTCCACGTGGGACATCGTGATGTCACCGTCGTGATCACGATCCTCTGGGATCGTGGGTGGTATGTTGCAGCGTCGGCCGAGCATGCGGCCGTCCCAGCCAGGGTGCTCGCCCATGCCCTTCGCCTCGGCGGCGCTCTCCTCGTTGGCGATCGCGTTGCGTTGTTCTGCCTCAGGATCGTCCAGAGCGTCATGAAGATGCCGAAACCGATGGTCATGCCGAGGACCAGCGGGAACGTCAGCAGGCAAATATAGAAGCTGTAGTCCGGCATAGTCGGCGTGGGCGTAGGCATTCCCTTGACCTTGCCGAGGCAGGTGAACAGGACTGATGCGAGCATGGTAGCGTGTGGCTGCCGGGTCCCATAGGTGTGTTTGCGAGCCCCAAAGAACGACAGCAGGACGCCCGCCTCCAACGTCTTCGTTAAGGCGTCCGCGACCGTGGCCCAGCTGAGCTTGAGCGCACAATTGGGGTGCACGGCCTCCTTGATCATGGAGGCGACGATGCGGAACCGCTTGTCGGTAGACTGGCCCGCATCTGAAGCGATGTGCGTCACGAGACCCTTGCTGTCGCTGTAGATCTTCCCAGGGCGCTTGTCGGCGAGCACGTCGATCTGCTTGAGCGCCGTCTTGGGTGTGTATGCCTCGGTCAGCAGCTGTCGGAACCACATGTTGGTCTCCGACCCCTCGAGGGTAGCGTAGCCCTCGGAAGCGAGGGTCCACTTCACCGACCTCTTGACTGTGCCAGAGTGCCAGGCGACGGGCAGGCACAGGTCGTGCCGGCCGCCGACGACGTCACGCGGGCGATGTGTGAGCCCCATCACCATGCCCCACTGACTCCTGACGCCGTCCACGTTGGCGAAGGCGGCGTCGCTGAAGCACGCGGTGATGGCCGTCTTCAGGTCGACGAGCCTGTGCTTGAGCACGATCGCGAAGCTCGCGGTGGAGTGCGCATATGCAACTGTCTTGTTGAGCGTCTTCGCGTCGGCCACGGTATCGACATTGGTGCGTCGAGCTGCGAAGCTAACCGGGCAGGCTATGTCCACCCGGGTCTGCACTGCTAGCCACAACAGCTGCCCGAGCGTGTGGCGGTAGCTCGTCACCTCGGTGGCGGTGAGCCAGTCCTCAGCACTTCGGCCCTTCTGGACCTTCAAGTCGACGTAGTCCACCTGCGCGGCAGCGGTGGCCTGGGTCACGCGGAACTCGTCGTCGAGCTTGGTAATCGTACGTCCGCAGTATTTGATGACCCCTGCGACTGGCTTGAGGTGTAGCTTCTTCCCCAGCGATGCGATAGTGGTCTTCCACTTGTTGGAGTTGTTGCGCTGGGCGATAAGGAAGTCGTCCCCACATGTGAGTGGACCGCCGCGGCGAGCCCACCGTCGTCGTAGAAGTAGTAGGGGTCCTTCTCGATCTTGCTCTCCACGAGGCCGTGCTCGGCGAAGACCTTCTGCGCGTAGAGGTACCGCTGCCTCCCGGCGTCGCGCGTCCCGTAGATAGCGCCTGTGGCCATCGCGATCTCGCCGGGCTGAGTCCCCGGCGGCGGGTTCTTGGCCGGCATGCGCGGGGGCAGTAGCTTCTCAATGTTACCCGACTGCAGGTAGGCCGTCATAGCGTCGTGAGACGAGATGTCCCAGTCCATCTGGTCCGCGGCGGCTAGGGTCAGGTACAGCGCGTCCTTGGAACCCGTAGGCGCGTCCGCCCTGATCTGCGACTTGTCATCCTGGCAACCCTGCGCGACCAGGCGTTTCTTCGTGATGTTCTGGCCCACAGGGCGGATGCCAGGGTTACGCCGCAGGAGTCCCTTCAGTTCGTTGGGCGGGAGCTTCTTGTAGGCGCCGAACTCCGTCCACTTAGACCACTCGGTCTTCATGGCGGCGTCCATGTTCTTCTTCTCGGTGGCGCTCAACGCGTCGTACTTGAGCTCCTTGGCGGTCGCGTTGCCCGTGAGTAGTGCCTCGCGGAGGCGGGTGCTTGCGTGGAGCTCGTCCGCGTGCTTTTGGAAGTATTTGTCTAGGTGGAGGTCGACCTTGTTCGTGTCCTTCGGCCTCTTGAAGCACTTGGGCAGATCGTCCAAGAGATCCTTGCGCTTGGCAGCGCGCTCGCGGGGTTCCAGCTCGTGCTGGCGGTCACGTCGCAGTGGCACTGGTGCGTCCTCCTGCTGAACTTGGCGCTGCGTCTTGGTGCCGCGCTGGTTCTCGGTGTCCGGTGGGTGCCGCGACGTCGTCTCCTGGCGCGCCGGCTCCTCCGCAATCTTGGCCCATTCTCGAATCATGTCCGGGCCATCGGACTCGATGTCGTCGTCGACCGGGCCCAGAGGGGCAGGTTCGGGAGGTCGAAAGTCTGCGGCAGCAGCGGTGGAAGTGGCTGCAGGAGCGGCGGCGTCGGCTGAGTCTGAGGCTGAGGCTGCTGAGGCTGGCGCCGGCGGGTCGGCGGCCGCTGGTGGCGGCGGCGGCTCCGCTGGCGGTGGCAGCGGCGGGGGCTGCTGTGCGTCTCCTCCCGAAGGCGGTGGGGCCGGTCCTCCGCTGCCGCTGGCTCCTCCACTGGTTGTGCTCCTCCGGGGCCAGCCACTCGGCGTACTCCGGAGCCGCTGGGGCTGGGTCCTCCCGGGCCAGCCACTCGGCGTACTTATGAGCACGCTGGTTCGCTTCGGAGTGCTCGATGTTGCCGAAATTGTGCTGCTGGATGGCTGCTGATCGGGTGCTGGTGGCGCTGGTGGTGCGGGGGGCTGACCTTCACTGCGGGGGCGCTTCTTCGATCGGTGTCGGTCCCGTCATATCAAGGAACATGTCGTCGTCGGCGTCTAGCGGTCCAGCAGGGTCTCCTCGTTCGCCAAGATCGGGCGGAAGGGAATCCGCCTCCTGCGCCACCGCCGCCTCCTCCAGGGCCTGGGGTAGGTGCGGGCCCAGAGGTCCCTGGCGGGGCGCCTGGCGGAGGTCCAGGCGGCTGGTTGGCGTTCAGCGCGTTCAGCACGTGTCCCCGCGGAGCAGGTTACGTGGCCGTGGCGCGGCGTAGGTGTCCACGGTTGACTTTCACGGTCGTGGGGCGGTGGCTGACGCACGCGTTCGACGCGCCCTCGAACCCGATGATGACGGCGGGCCCGTGCCACTGCAAGGCCCATTTTCTCTTGGGCTTGCCATTGCCCCTCCAGTAGTACACCTGATCGCCGGTCTGGTTGGCGTCGCTGGCGTGCTGCGCCCCATCTGCCCGAGGTCGGGCCAGCGGCGCCCTTGAGAGGGACTGATTGAACCTCGGGTGCTGTATGGAGGTCTGCGCGGCCTTCAGGGTGGCGATCCTCTCCGAGAGCGGCTTGTCGTGCAGGGGCAGCTTGCCGGCATTGTCCAGCAAGACATACGGGGGGCGAAGGCCTCGCCCGAGCACCCACTGTGATGGCGAGTAGCCCGTGGAGTTGACCTGGCTGTTCATGGCGCAGCGCACGGAGGCGATCACCCACTGGACTTTGTGAGCGGCCGCGGGCTGGTCGAACCTTCTGCTGAACTGGTCGATCAGCTTTCTCGCGTGCACCTCCACATCCCTCCATGTCGTTCCACGGTAGCTTTCTGCTGCGGCGTCGCCGCAGATGTCGTCATCAAGCGGCAACCCATGTCCTCGAGCTCCCTGGAGAACTCTCGCTCGAACTTGCCTCCTCCATCAAAGATGACTCGCTGAGGCGCGCCAAAAGGCGTAATCCGAATCTGCAGTAGTCGGGCGAAAACAACCGATGGGTGCCTTGATGCGACAGTGCCGCGCATCGTAAAACCTGACGCCAGGTCGACCACGTTGAGGTAGACCAGCTGGTTACCAGCGTAGTCGGCCAGGGTGAACAGGTCCACTCCGATGGAGTCGTTGAAGTCCCTGTCCAATCTGATCCGTCCTGGTAGGTGTGGTAGCGGTCGCTGATGTGCTGCGCAAGCCTCGCAGTAGAGATTGAGAGCCATACCGATGGACCTTTGCGATCCACCAGTCGCACGAACGGCTCGGGCAAGTGAATCGTTGGACGGGTGCCCCGTGTTCGCGTGGAGCAGCGTGATGGTGGACCGTAGTGTCCGCTCCTCCGCGGCCGTGAGCGCTGGCTCCTGAGCGGCTGCGGCGGCTGGAACCGTCCTTCTTCTTGCCCTTCTCGTCGTCGTTGTGGGGTGAGCTTCTCGTGCAGGTCGGCGGTTCGGACGTCGCAGCTTCTCGGCTAGCACCGTCACGAGCTTGGTCGTGTAGTTCTCGCTGCGCTTCGCGTCCTTCCCGCGGGCCTCTGCGTGTGGGCGCCCCCCACTGCAGAAGCGCCTGAGCGAGTCGTCGAACCCGAAATGATCGGTGATGATCCGCCACGGCTTCTTGATGTGGATCCCATTCTGTGTCTTGAGGTTGAATGCGCAGCCGTCGAAGTCCACGAAGCGCGGGAGCTGCCCTTTCAGCTGCTTGGCAATGGCGTTCTTGTTGGGGTCCCATCCGTCGCAGCACCTCGGCCACTCAAACGAGACGGCGTGCTGGGCGCCGAACTCTTCGCGCAGCCGTGATGTGGACTGCAGGAACAGGCCGATCATCTGCTTGGACGTGGCCCGATCCCTTTTCAACTTGGGGATCTTGCTCGGGTCAATCTTGACGACGAGTCTTTGTAGCGATGTCCACGGCTGGCAAGGAGCGCGGCATGAACTCGAACACTCTTGTCTGCGGTAAGGTGATTCCGGATCCTGCCTCCCAGCTTCTGGACCACAAACTGCTTGGAGAGGTCGAACCCTGGAAGATCGCACCTGGCAGCGGCTCCTCCCTTCTTCTTCCAGGCGGCGCTGAGCTTGCTGTCCGGGTTGCAGCGCCACTCGTAGAGCACGGTGCTGTTCGCTACGGAGGTCGGGCTGGATCTTGTTGAAGACTTGGCCAGATTAGTAGTCAAGGCCTGGCCGATCTTGTGCGGCTGGGTGCCGCTCTTGCTGGTGACGAATACTGAGCGCTTGCCAGCGATCAGCTGCGGCTTCGTCCCCCTCTTGAGAGTCTTCACGCGTAGCTGCTTCCTCCTCCGCGATGTTGGCTTCGGGTCTGAGGCAGTCGTTGGCATTCGCGTCCTGGCCGTGGCTCAGGGTTACGGGCGTGCCGAAGACGCAGTCCGAGCAGGAACCCTGGTGTCTGCAGGCCTCGAAGGTCGTGTCGCCACAGGCGATGCAGTCCTGCGGGGGCTCGGTCACGCACGTCGTGGGGTAGGTCGTCTGCGGCAGCGTCGCTAGCGTGAGGTTCGGAGCTGGAGCTGCAGTGGAGCAGCGGACCAGAGCTGAGGCTACGGCCGAAAGTAGCCGCGACCCCTTCGGTCGTCGAGTCTGTAGACGTCTCGGTACGTTCAGCTTCTTCTTCGTGACGAGGTTGTTGATGGTGTCGATCAGCGCGCTGGCCCTGGTAGTGTTGTTGATCGTGGACTGGTCGCCCGTCGTTGTCTTCCGATCCCGTCGGTCGAGCGTCTTCTCGACCTCTACGTACAGGGTCTTGTCCAGCTGTCGCTTCCTTCTGGACGAGCTGGCCGCGCTGGGCGGTTGCTCCATGCCGGCGTCCTTGATAGCCTGCCAGTCCTCTGACTGCAACTTGATTGCGGGATGTCCCGCGGCGCTCGTGGTGAGCTTCTGGGTGGCGTTCCCGATGCGGATCTGGCCCTTCCAGAGAGAGATGTCGATCTTGGAAGGCTGGATGAAGTCGCGGACGATGAGCAGGCCCAGCGTGGGGCTGTCCACGACGCTGAACACGATGCGGCCAGCCTGGCCGCACAGCACAAGCGGCGCGGTGACGCGCAGCATGCTCGGGATATTACCTCTGTTGCCCAACCTGTAGACCTCGTCCTCCGGCTCGTCGAGGATCTGGTTGGCAAGCCCCATCCTCGTGAGGATGTTCTTGTAGTTGTCGTGCCACTTCTTGTCCGAGACGCAGAAAAGGCAGGCGGTGTCGACCACGCCGACGCCCTCGTCCGCGGGCTCGTCACTGCCGATCGCGACGTTCTCGTTCGGCAGGTGGTGGGTTAGCCGCTCCGAGACGCAAGTCCCCAGGGGCGGCGTGACTGGTCCCTGCGGGTGCATGACGATCTCCTCGTCCGCGAACTGGATCTGTTCGGTGATGTGCGCCTGGCGCTGAGGACGGCCTCCGCCACCTCCTCGTCCACCGCCCTTTGACTTGCCGTCGTTGGGCGCGAACTTGCGAGCGCCTGGCGTGGGGCACTCCTCGTCCCCTGTCCAGTGTCGGGTCTCGCCGCAGTCCCAGCAATAAGTGTTCCTCTTACGCTCGTCGACCGGGCCCTGGAGCTTGGTCGGGCGGCGGGGCGGTGCGGACTTTGAGCGGCTCTTGAGGGCCTCCCGGGCCGATCTGATGGTGGCCATGGCTTCGGGAATAGCGGCAAGTTCCGCTGCAGCAGCTTCGACCTTGGCAGAGTCGTCGCCGTCGAACAGCTCGGAGATGTCTACGTTGGAGGACTCGAGCTCGGCGCTGAAAGCCTCGAGCTCCTGGCGAGCGATGTCCTGGGCGCCAGTCTCGTCCTCGTCGTCCTCGTGCTCTTCGTTGTTCTCGTCGCCCGGCTCGTCGACGACGTTGGTTGAGCGCCCCCCGCGGCTGGAGGAAACGTTGCTCCGCCAGCCGCCATGTGAGCGCGACTGGTTGGTCCATGACCTTGGCGGGGGGACGTGGCGCTCCGACGCGTGGATGTCCGGTGGCATCCTGACGAGCAGCCCGCGAATGCGCTGGTAGCCGTAGTGCTCGTCGGGCAGGTTTCCCGCGACGCGCTCTCGGCGCTCTGCCGTGAGCCCAGCTTTGCGCAGCAGGAACCATCCCGCCACGTCGTCCAGCGTTCTGAGGTCCACCTCATTCTCGCGTGGCTGCTGCAATCCAGTCTCGAAGCGGATGAGCCCGTCCGTCATGCGTTCACCTCTTCGTCGGTGATGTTGAGTCGATTCGAAGAACTACTCGAGGGTCTCGCCCTTCTGCACAGGCTTCTGCTGACCCAAACTAGCCTCCAGGTGTTGTAGCACGTTTTCTATGCCGACCTGGTTCCTATTGCGCTTCCTATCATCGGGGTCTTCGATGACCACCGGGGCTGCTGGATGCAGCTGCGCCTCCGTCATATTTTGTGCTGCGCCGCGGGCTGTCCCACTGAGCTTCGGCGCGAGCTTCGATGCGAGACTATGAGCCACGGCGAGGTTCCCACTGAGTTTCCAGAGCTTGACCTCCTGTTTGTAGTCTCTCCACTTTGCCGGGTCGCCATGCCATGTAGGGATGGTGTTGTACGCGTAGTTATCCGTCATTTAGCTAAGAATGAGGTAGTGGGCCGCGTCGCTGACACTGGCGTCGAAAGAGAAATAGGCGTTGATGCTGGCGTCACTGACGCTGGCGTTGGAGAAGTAGGCGTTGATGCTTGCGTCGCTGACGCTGCCGTAGGAGCAATAGGCGTAGATGCTGGCGTCGCTGACGCTGGCGTTGGAGAAATCGGCGTTAATGCTTGCGTCGCTGATGGTGCCGTAGGAGCAGTAGGCGCTGGTGCTTGCGTCGCTGACGCTGGCCTGGGAGACGTAGGCGAAGTAGTCGTTAATGACGGCGTCGCTGACGCTGTCGTGAGAGAAGTAGGCGTTGATGTCGGCGTCGCTGACGCTGACTTACGGGAAGTAGGCGTTGGTGACGGCGTTGATGACGCTGTCGGAGAAGTAGGCGTGAAAGTCGGCGTCGCTGACGCTGACGTACGGGAGATAGGCGTTGGAGGCGTAGATGACGGCGTCGCTGACGCTGTCGTAGGAGTTCGCAGGGTAGGCGTAGATGTCGGTGTCGCTGGCGCTGACGTGCTGACGTGGATGATGCTAGCGTCGCTGACGCTGGAGAGGGCGCTGAGCAACGGCGCGACCAGGCTGGTCAGGAAGCCGCTGGGCTTCGATTCAGGAAGACGTGTCGCAGACGCCGTCTTGCAATATGTACGGCCGCAGGCCGGGATAGCGGAACGGCCTCGCTCCGCTACCGCTGTGATATGGATGCGCGCGCGGCGCGGATCTTTGGGCGAAAGCGAGCGCGGCTCGAGCGATCTGCGTAGCGCTAAGGCCAAGTGCCCTGAGAAATAAAAATGGCAGCGGCGAGCAAGGAATGAAACCACAGGCCCCTCGAGGCTTCTTGGGAAACCCTCTCGGGCCTCTTGCGTTCCTGGGGAGTGAGATTGATTCACACTAGTAGTGGCCTCAGTCTGATGTCCATTCGTTGACGGTACTAGAGGGTCCCCTTCACCTAGGAGACGTTGTGCGTGCCTGGTCCATGTGCGTTGAAACTTCGTTGCCTTCGATCTCGGTTTTGTAATCGGTTCCCGAGGGCCCTCATGGGATTGATGCGCAGAGGTCTCTAGGGCACTGTGTGTGAATCCAGCACGGAATCCAGCACTGCCGTTGCTGCTGGCGTTTGCCACCTCGCGCACCCTTCTGCAGCGTGAACGTTTTGTTCCCCCCCAACGGTCCCCAGCGGCCTCCGAAGCTCTCTAGGGGTCCCGGAATGCTTGTTGACCCTGGTCAATTGGCGGGTGGGTTCGGGACCAAGACCTCCGCTGTCGTGTCTTTTTCATTGTGGGATCTTTTTATTTCCCGTCCCATAATCCAGGATTGGTTTTCCATCCCGAGATATTCCTTGACGTTCACGGAACCCCAAAAAGGGCACCCCGACACTGGGAAGAGTGAGAAGCCCTTGCGTTGATTTCGCCAAGACCTTGGAGGTCTCGGTGGCAGGTGGGTCCAGGAGACCCCCGCCGCCACGAGTGGACCGCCTCCACTTTCTGGTCGTCCTCTACTAAGCCCACGCGTCTGGACTGCGCCCAGAATGGGGTCTCCTCCTCAGGCGCCTCGGGTTCCCCTTTCATCTTCCTCCTCTTTCTCCACTTCCTCCTCTCTCCTCCGTTCTCCTGCTCCTTCCTCCTCCCTCCAATTCTTCCTCGTGTATGTTGCGCCCAGTGTGATCCTTCTGATCTGGGGCGAAGGGGTGGAGCGGGCGGTCCAAATTGAGCGTCCAGTGTTCTGGGCCAGCGGTCAACCCCTCCACCCGTGCCAACCAGAAGCGTAAGGCCAACCTGGTGCGACGGGGCCTTCACGCATAGACCAGGACCTCCGAGCCTTCGTCGTGCCGAACTTGCTCAGCTTTGTTTCGAGCAGTCGCCTCTCCCGATCCGCTCCACCGGCTTTGGGATTCCATCGTGCCCAGGGCTTGCCGTTTTTTCGGCGGACGTCCGTTTGTCTGGGGCAGAGCGCGGGGTTGGAGAAGGGCGCAGCGGCCGAGCGTGGAGGCGAATCCGAGGCCGAGCCGAGCCCGTCTGATCTCGCGGGTGAGCCCCAGCTGGCGCCAGACCCGCACATGGAAAATCTCCTTCGTGAAATGCAGGCTGGCATGGCAGTGCGATGCAGGTCGCCTCCTCGAGCTGCAGCGGGCGCGCGTCGTGCTGGGCGGGCAGCTCTGCATCATAGTTGCCTGGCCCGGATCGGAACGCTGGCGTCCTTCTGGGGGCGGCTTGGGGGCTGCTTCGTTCTCGGGCCCGCGGGAAAACCCTGGTGGCTGCGTTCGGTCAGCCGTCGATCTCCGTCCCCGCGGGGGACTCCCCCTCTCCCCCGCCCCGACCCCTTTCCTCTCTCCTTTCTCTCTTTCCCACTTTCCCTCTCTCCCCCTCTCCCCCTCTCCCCCTCCCTCCTGTCTCTTCCTCTCCCCCTCTCCCTCTCCCCCCCTCTCGGCCCTGGTGGCCGCGTTCGGTTGGCCGCTGGTCTCTGTCCCCACGGGGGTGGCGGAGCCCTGGCCGCGGCCTTGCATCACCACGGCCATTTCCTCGCCCTCCTCCTCTGTTCTCCCTCCTCCCGCCTTTCTTCTCCTCGTCCCTCCTCCGATCTTGGTCCTTCCCCCCTCCTCCTCCCTCCTCCACCTCCTTCCTCTCCCGAGGCGTCATCCTCCCTCTCCTGGTCCACCATACCGCCTCGCCCTACCCTCCTCGCCAGAACATTATCTTCGAGCACTCCGTTCTTCTGTGCGATTCGCGTGGTTCGGCTTTCTCTGTTTTTTTCGCTCGTGTGTTCTGGCTGCCTGCGGTATCACGTTTGTGCTCTGGTGTCGTCTTGTTTCTGCGCTCGCCGCCCGTTTCTTCGGCCGAGCCGACTTGTCTCAGCTCCCGGCTGTGCGCCCGTGCAACTGGCCTACTTGCCACGTGCCACTTGCCTCTCCTCCTCCTCCTCCTCCTCCTCCTCCTCCTCCTCCTCCTCCTCCTTCTCCCCGTATTACTCACCCGTCTCCTCTTCCTTCTGTTCTTCTCCTCGCCCAGTGCCCCTCCTCGCCCCCTCGTCCCGCCCTCCCCGCTCTCTCCTCTCCCGGGCTCGTCCCTCTCTGCTCACGCTCATCCTTGGCTGAGCGCCGCGCGTCCTCCCGCCAGAACGTCAGCGGCTGCCAGCTCCAAGGCCATTGGGGTGCCACCGCCGCCAGGGGAGGTTGCAAGAACAGCCTCCTGCTCCCTCCTCCTCCTTCCTCCCTTCTTCTCCTCCTTTAGTGTTCGATCAGTGACCCTTTCTCGAACGCAGCCATCCAGCTTCCGCGCAGAAGACCGTTAGATATCGCCGAGGACTGCCGAAGACTGCAGCGAGGACCACGGGTGACAAGCGGTCTGTGGTCGAATTGGTAGCCTTCCCTTCTCTTTCCATTTCTCCTTGCCCTCCGACTCTTCGTCCTATGCATCCCTCTTTCCTTCAGCCTTCTTTCTCTGGTCTCCACCTTCCCCTCCTGTTCCTCCTCCTGTCTCTCCTCATTTTCCTCCTCTTCTCCCCCCCTGGCCTCTGGCCTCGCCTCCCGCGTCCTTCCCTCACGCCTCCACCACCTGGTCGATAGAGCCTTCAGGGTTCCGTGCATGTTTATGGAGTGTCCAGGCCATGAGTTGCTCACGCGTTCATTCTTGACGCTTCGCATATCCACACTCGCCCACCCAGAACCGATGCCCAGGCGAGTTGCCCTGATCGGGAGAGCTTAGCAGCATGCATCCAGAAGCCACACGTGACATGCAATCGTAGACGTTTTGCCTCTCGGAGGCGGAGCCCTCCTGGAGAACTCTTGGTGTCATTTATGATGGCACTGGGGCTCTCTTGGGGCCCTCTCGGGGCTTGTCTGCGGCCCTCTCGGGGTCTCCTTCGGGACCTCTGGAACCCTCTTGGAGCAGTCTTTGCCGACGTTGATCAAACAGAAGGCGGCACTGAATCAAGGCCTGGCGTTTCTGGCTTGGCCTCGCGTCAATCATCGTCAAGCATAGGTCTGCAATCTTTTCTGCCTTGGCCTCGCGCATCCCCACCAGCCCATCCAGAACTGATTGCAAGGGAGCTGCCGCATTCGGGAAAGGGTAGGAGCATCCAGTGGAACAGACAGGGGAGTCAGCCCTCAAGCCTAAACGCAGAATCAATCTGAGCACATCCAAGAGTGGAATTGCTGAGGCTGCCGTCGAAGACAGAGGAGGAGGATGAGGATGAGGATGAGGATGAGGATGAGGATGAGGATGAGGATGAGGAGGAGGAGGAGGAGGAGGAGGAGGAGGAGGAGGAGGAGGAGGAGGAGGAGGAGGAGGAGGAGGAGTAAGTGGAGGGGGTAGGCAGGGACGGAGGGAGGAGGATGAATAGGGAGGTGGGAGGAGTAGGGGAGGAGGATGAGAAGCAAGAGCAGGGGGATGACGACGACACTGATGACGACGAGGACGACGACGATCACGGCTAGAGTCAACCATGAATATCTTCGTGGATCTTTCTCTCTACGAGCCTGCCTCTTGTAAGCTTTTTGGAGCCATCTTAGAGCCTTCGGGGTTCCATTCGTGAAGCTATACCGTTGCGCCTTCGCTTGAAACAGTTTGACGCGATTGTTACGCCCACCTTTTTTTTACCGGTCCGCCGACGACAGCCACGGCAGCACAACCTCGGTCACGAGTTGCATCGAGGCGATCAAAGATGCTCCGCTGGGTAGTTGGTTTCAACAAGCTTCCAAGCGAAGGCTGACAGGAAGCGGGGCGACGTTACAAGCAACACGTGCGCGTCGTTTTGGGCATTTTCCTGTGTCAGACTGGCTCGTTATGATACATCTGGAGCCGTGTGGCACGTTTTGTCACTGGTGACCCGCAGGAATGGCCAGCGTACCTTTTACGCTGGCGTCCGCCCAGACGTCGACGTCGAGATCGGCCGCGTCGCGTGTTGACATGTCGTTTTGGCCCTACCTGTCTAATCGGACAGGCCGGCTGCGCGGACTGGCGCTGACAGGGCGACTCTTCCGCAGCGTTTAATCGAGCATTTTGCTTACTGCATGTGCATGGTCGCGTACTGCGGGTTTTTACTGCAGGTGCTTTGCCTGTTGTAGCTAATTAGCTTCGCCTGCTGGCCCAGACGCCGCCTACCGCTCCCTGTCCGCCGCCTCGGAGCCGCCGACCCCCAAAAAAGTGTTGACATGTCGTCGGTTCCTTCTTACCACAAGAGCACGGCACGAAATTGACGAATGTTGTCCACAGCAGGAGCGTGTATCCTGGCAGCGGTTCAGAAATTCATGTCTCAACTACATGTGATGGAACCTATGACATATGCTATATTGTTGTAGTGTTGCCGTGCCCGACAACTCTCTTTTGCATGCGCGTTTTGTTGCCGTAGTGTCCCACACCCTCCGTCTCCGCTTGCGGAGCGAGGGGCCTTCTTGGGCTCCTCGACCGCACGCAGGCGCCGTACCGCACGGCACAATAGCGTCTCGGTGTCCAGGATTACACACGCGGCACGGCACAACGCGCAAGCACGGCGCGCCGCACTCTCCGCATGCCCGAACACAAGCACAGCACTGCGCGTCACGGCAGTGTATTCTCCTTAAACAAGTGAGACCCCTTACAGCATTCGCTGTTTAGGGAATGTGCGGGCATCCCCGCCGCCGTCAGTGGCAAAACACACTGCAAAGTTATCCCCCCCTGCGATGGTTGGTGGGCTTGCACGCGCCAGGCAACATGCTGGCCCCCCCATCATCCTTGTCAAAACGCAAGGTGAAGTGATCGCGGGTCCCCGCGCATGGTCAAATATTTTGCCACAACATGCGCCTGACCCTGTTTCCTTACAGGGATGGTGGGGGCGTTGTCAGCATGGTCCCGCTGGACGAGTGGCCGTTGGTCGAGTGGCAGAGGGGTGTTTACCAATCGGTAGCAGTATTTAGTCGAGACGGCAAGAGTCGATTGGAAAAACGAACTCGCTAAACCACCTACGAGAAGGCCGGTGGGATTACTCGTGCCTCAACCAGCCCAGCCTGCTCAAACTCCGGTTTTTGCTCCTTTTCCTCCTCCTTCTGCAGCTGCGGCGGGCGACACCGACGAGGGATCCGCTGGCGTCTCAGAGGCGCGCGCGCGCCTACGGAAACGCTACCCCCCTTCGATCGCCCTTCCCCGCCCCGTCCCTCCTGGCAAACGGCGATTGGCCGCGCTTCGGACATGTCGCGTCCCATTGCCCCTCAGGTGGGTGCTCGCCAGCTCGCTCGATGCGCCCATCAGGCATGAGGTGCTCCGAACAGTCCTGGACACCCTTCCGGGCACACTCGGAACGTTGAGGCGTCGTGCAGGGTCGTCTTCGTCCCTCCTCCCGCTCCCGCAGCCTCGACAGCCCAGCACGCGCCAGGCGCTGCCGAAGAAGAGCCTGCCACAGAGGAGACCTTGCCGGCCCCCGCTCAGTGGCAGCATCGGTGGCAGCACTCGCAAACATGTCAGCGTCAGGTATTTCTAGCCAGCAGCAGTTGCAACAACTGTGCTACAGTATATTAGCACCAGTGGACGTAATGACAGCAACAGGCAGCAGCAGCAACAGCAGCATACGCACCAGTTTTACTGGACGCGGCAGCAACCACAGTATCCCCATCAGTAGTAATAGTCGCATCATCAGCAGTAGCCAGTAGCAGTAGCAGTAGCAGTGGCAGTAGCATCAGCAGTATCACGTCATTATCAGCAGTAGTGGTGGCACCAGCAGTAGCAAGGGCTGTTTCACCATCATACCAGCGCAGCACTCTGTGAGGCGACGCCTTTAGCACTGCGCTGAAAGCCGTCGCATATGGCACCTTTTCTTTCTAATCCTTGAGGGGCTCTGACGGGGCCTGCCTGGGCCATCTTGGGGCTGTCTAGGGCTCCCGTGGGGCCTTCGTGGGGCCTTCTCGGGGTCTTCTCGGGGTGTCTTGGGGCCTTCTTGGGCCGTCTTGGGGCCCTGTTGGGCTGTCGGGGGCCCCTCTCGGCTGTTGGGGGGCTGTCTTGGACACCTGTTGAGCCCTCTCGGCTCATCTTGGGATCCCCTCGGGCTGCCATAGGCCCCTGTTGGGCCTCCTCGAGGCCCTCTTGGAGCTGTCCTGGGCCGCCTGGGATTCTCTCGGGGCTTCATCGGGTTCTTGTGGCTTCTCTTTGACTCAACCATCTTGAGTTGAGCTAGGGACCCCAGGAACATAGAGGAATTTCTAAGGTGTTTGACTGATGTTGTTCTTCCTGGAGGGCCTCTTGGCCTTCTTCTGCGTGCCTTCAGAGCCTCTTGGGACCTTCTTGGGGCTGTATGGTGGCTCTTGAGCCAGTGTTGAGCCATCTTGGGGGCTTCGGTGGTCTTCCCAGGCTCGGGAGCCTCGGAGAGCCCCACGGAGGCGTCGGGCCGCCCAGGGAGCCTCGGGAGGGGGGAGCGGCGGTGCGTACGAGAAGGTGCGTCGAGAGAAAGGGGGGTTCCCTCTGAGGATCTGCATGCGCCCTCCCAGACAGCACCCGACGTTCTACTGCACCTCAGCGTGCCAGAGGGAACGTTGACTGATCAGCTTCAGCAGTAGTAACAGCAGTTCCATCAGTAGCAGCAGGGGCAGCAACGGAAAGTAGCTGTACCAGGATGGAACGGGGGATGTAAGTGAGACCGAGAAGGAGAGGGGCAGGGCTCGGAAGAAGGACGGATGGACGGAGGGAGTGAAAGAGGGGGAAGGACCACGACCGTCTCTTTCGCCTCGTGTCTTATTGCTAGAGGGAACTGGGTAAAGTGGACGCGCGTCTAGCCAACGGTTCTCCCAGTTCCTATATGCTGGCCTGTCACCGCGGTGAGCCAGGGCGCCCGAAAGAAAGACGGGGGAGGAGGCGATGGACTGAAGGACCGTGGGGAGAGGGGGTGGGAGGGACGGGACGGGACAGGGGGTGAGGGGGGGGGAGGGAGGGGGGGAGGGAGGGAGGGAGAGAGAGAGCAGAGCAGAGCAGAGCGGAGGTCTCCTCCATCTGGCCCCCTGGAGCTGCCCGAAAAGCACTCCAGAGCCATTACCCCCCCTCGGACTTTCCAGAACCCCGTGGAGCCTCCAGGACTCCACCTTGGCCACAAGTCCCTTAGAGAACTCCGATTCGTCCTTCTGCCGAGGATGTCCACAAAGAGGATGACGACGACGAGGACGAGGATGACGACGAGGGGAGGGTGGGAGGCGGAGCTCGGGCGCGCGCTGGCCGCCAAGGACTGGAGGGAGTCGCTGGTCGACGAGGCTCGTGCTCTTGCCAGCCGCCTTCACTCGGACGCCGTGGTTTCCCCTCTTCTCACTTGTCTGCTTTCCCTTCGCACTGCGCCGTCTTGGACATGTGTTTGTTTCCAGGTCGGCCGCCCCGTTCAAGGGACTTCGTGGGGCCGTCAGGCAGTGGATTCTCGCACCAGCGGCGATTACATCACCATGGTGTAACCTTGCATTTTTTTGTTTGTTTCTCTCGTTTTTTTTTTTTTTTTTTTTTTTTTTTTTTTTTTTTTTTTTTTTTTTTTTTTTCTCTCTCTCTCTCTCTCTCTCTCACCGTCTTTGTTTTCCCGTTCGGCTGCCTCGCCAGAGAGGTAGTGTGAGGGGGTTTTGGGGGCGGTTGTCGCTCGACTTCGGTTTTTCCGTTCCCCCGTTCGGCTGCATCGCTGGAGGCAGTGGGGGGTGACAGGGGGTTCGGGAGGGCTACTGTGCTGCCGTTCGGGGCAGATTTTGAGACAGGCGGCGCTAACACTGTGCGTGTGGAACACTTCATATTTTCCCCTCTTCCCTTTCCCCCCCCACCCCGTTCGGCCGCGCCTCGCCAGAGGGGAGAGGTGGATAGGGGGAGGGGCTTGTGGGGTCGTCTAGCAGAGGATTTCCTCCGCAGGCGGGACTTCTTCTGTCCTCTATGTAGCACTTTTTTCCCACCTTTTCCCTTCACAGTTACAGAATATGAAGACTACTCTCCTCTCGCCCCTGATGACGTCCGGAAGATGTTCGGCCCCCTTCCGCGTATGGTTTTTACACCGGATTCCCGGGAGTTAGGTATTCGCGTTTTTTTTTTTTTTTTTTTTTTTTTTTTTTTTTTTTTTTTTTTTTTTTTTTTTTTTTTTTTTTTTTTTTCAAAATGTTGTTCTTGCTGAAGCGCTGGCCTCATTTTTGGGTTTCCGCTCGTTCCGAATCGTGCTCCCGCTGCCGCGCTGGCCTCATTTCCGCGCTTCCGCCCGTTCAGAATCGTGCTCCCGCTGCAGCGCTGGCCTCATTTCCGCGCTTCCGCTCTTTCCGAATCGTGCTCCCGCTGCAGCGCTGGCGTCATTATTTCCAGTGGCATGACAAGGCATGCAATGCAATGCTATGTGGTGTTCCATTGTGCGATGTCATGCCTGCAGCTGCAATGCTATGATATGCAGTGTTTGACTACGCAGTGCCACACTATGCTATGCAATGCTATGCTTTGATCTTCAACGCCATGCTATGTCATGTTCCGTTCTGTGCCGCAAAGTGATGCCATTTTTTGTGTTGCAATGCTTTGTGATGCAATTTTTCACTACGCAACGCCACGCCATGCTATGACATACTACTCTCTGCCGTGCTCTTCTACGCCCTGCTATGCCGTGCTCTACGATGCATCGCGCATCTTCTCGGGATTATTGGTCTGCTCGACGTCCAACTGTGCGAATAGAGAGGAGATCTACGCCATGGTAAGGGATGGGAGGGGAGGGGCAGGACGTCAGATACGACGCGAGCGCACCTAGCTTGCCTTCCCCCCCTCTCTCCCCTCCCCCCTGCCCCCCTCGCCTTCGGCCGCCTTGCCAGGGGGGATGAGGGAGGGGCCTCGTGGGGCGTCCAGCAGTGGAATTCCACACCGACGGCTTTTACAGTATCCGTGTTCAGCCCGGTTCTTTTTATCTCTTCCTGTTTTTGTTCACCACCCTGTTGGGCCGCCTCGCGGGAGGGGGGGCGTGGCCTGGAAGGCCTTTCTGGGGATTTCGAGCAGTGGATTTTCACACAGGCGGCTTGTACAGTTTCCTTGTGGAATCATGTTTTTTCTTCTTTTGTTTCTTCTTTTGACTACCCTTTCGCCCGCCGTGCTGGATGGGGGGGGGGGATTTGGATGTGTGTGTGTGGTTGTGTGTGCGTACCCTCTCTCACCTCCTTCCGTTCCTCATCCGCTGCCCTATCGGCTCAGGTGTTGACTTGACTGAAGGATCTTCTCTGGGCCTCAGAGGGGACACTCTCATTGGTTGCATCCTATTGTGCGGATCTTGGGTGCATTATGTTCTCTGACCTTTGCCTCCCTCACACAGTTTATAAGGCTATATATTTTTGGTCGTGCTCGCTCCCCTTGTCCACCTTGCGGGGGATGCGGTCTCTTCCATACCTCGGAGCTTCTGCCTCTGGCAAATGCTCCGATGCCTGGTGGCGCTTCCCCTCCCACGGTGCGACAACTAGTGCAGAACCGTAAGACGATGTGGGATGCTGGCAAATATCCGATCTTCCCTGGAGGTCTTGAACCCCAGCCGCTTGCGGCTCCGCCTGGTTTTGGTCCCCCTGCCTCTATGCCAGTGGCAACCCTGGCTAGCCGCACGCTGCTGGCTCAAGTGACACACCCTGGAGCTCGCGATCCTCCGCCTGGGACAACCCTGGCTGGGGCTTTCGACCCCATCGGTGTTTCGGTTGGGGTTCCTCTGGGACTTCACCACCGGGCTCCTGTCCAAGGTGTACCTTTTCCTGCACGTCCCGTTAGGCACCGCCTGATCCCCGGGCTTCGCCCGCCCTTGGCCGCGTGAGGCCCCGCCTTCTCCTGCCTTTTCTCTGCCAATTCAAGCTATGCGCGTCCCGCGTAGCTTTCAGCGGAAGAGGTTCGCTCTCGCCCTGCAGATCAAAAACAAAGTTTCGCTTGGGGCACCCCAGGCCTGAGCCCTCGGTCCTGTCGTCCCTGCGTAAGAGGGCATACGCGCCACAGAGATGTGTAGTTTCAACTCTCGGCCCGGGGAAGCCTTGGCTCGTACTTTTGAGATCTCTTGCGCTCGTGGCGTTTCTCCACGCCAGACACGGCGACTCTAGGAGATCGACTTGATCGATGTGGACGACCTGCGCGCCCACAGCCACAACCATTCTTAGAGAGGGTTTCGGCGTCCTCCAGGCCAGACAGGAGCTCCATCAGTGTTCAATGTCTACCGAAAAACAGTTTGCCCTAATTGGCAGATCCGAACACTGCCCGCCCGCGTGCGTCTCTGAACACTGTGCGGTGAATGGCCGCCTCCTGAACGGCCAACGTGCTCTTCGGGCCGACCTTTTCCGACCAACGCGCCGATCACCACGGCCTGATCCCATGCCTCAGGCATGGGGTTCGGCTCTTGCTGCACGGCCTCCATGGCCGCCTCCGCCCGTGAACTTCCCACCGCCACCTTCCCGCGCTGGCCTTCTGGTCCACCAGGGGTACCGAACCGAGTGGCCCCTGAGCCTCCGCGGGCACCCGCCCCCCCCTCCGCGGGCCCCACACCCTGGGGGGTGGGATTCCGCCCTCGCCGTTTCTCTCCTCTCGTGTCCCGCCCCTTCCCTTTCTTTCCCGCCCCTTCCCTTTCTTTCCTCCCTCCTGTCCCGCCCCTTCCCTTCCTTTCCTCCCTCCTGTCCCGCCCCTTCCCTTCCTCTCCTCCCTCTTGCTCTCCTCCTGTCTCCGCCCTCTCCCTCCTGTCCCTTCCCTTCCCTTCCCTTCCTCCCTCCTGCTCTCCTCCCGGGTTGGTGGCTCTGCCCCCCTTCGGGCTTCGGGCGCCCGTGGGCGGGGGCGGCCGTCTGTGCGTGTCTCGCCCTTCTGCAGCCCCGGCCGCCTGTCTGACAGCCAGGCCACGGGAAGCTTCGGGGCCTGCACCGGGGATGCCCAGCGCAGAGCTCTTGCCTCTGTGGGGCGGCCCCCCGTCGCCACCGAGGCTCTCACGTTGCCCTTCCGCCCACTGCGGCCCGTTGATCGTTTTGTCGAGGCATTGGGCCCTTCCGCCCGCTGCGCGCCGACTGGGCCTAGGACCCTCGCTATTGCCCGCCCTTGCCAGAAGGGTTCAGCGTGCGCGACGCTGGTAAGCACAGCGCTGGGCCGAACTCCGTCCACATCGGTGTGTGTGTGTGTGTGTGTGTGTGTATGTGTGTGTGTGTGTGTGTTGTGTGTTGTGTGTTGTGTGTTGTGTTGTGTTGTGTTGTGTTGTGATGTGTTGTGTTGTGTTGTGTTGTGTTGTGTTGGGTTGGGTTGGGTTGGGTTGGGTTGGGTTGGGTTGTGTGTGTGTGTGTGTGTGTGTCTCTCTCTCTCTCTCTCTCTCTCTTTTTCTCCGACATGCCTGCACTTGTCCAGCCAGTAATGCTGGGCGGCGTCCTGTGCTCTGGCACCGCTGGGTGGCCGACCCTCACGGTGGGGGCCTCATCCTCTCCAGCGCCCAGGCCATCGGGGACGGTCCCCCCTGGGGCTGGACGGCGCTTCCCCGCCGTTCGCACTGGGGCTGTGCCGCGAGGCGGGCTGTTCGGGTGCGCTGTGCCGCGCGGCGCGTCAGTCGCCTTGCCTGCTGCGCTGCCCGCGGGGCTCCCCCCTCGCTGAGCGGTCAGGAGATTGGTGCCGCGGGCTCCGTGGCCCTCGTCCCTCCTGGGGCGATGCCCCTCCCTTTTGGCTTCCTTGCCGCCCAGTTTCCCTCCCCCCCCCCTTCTCCATTCCTCCCCCTCTCCCGCCCTCCCCCCCCCTCCTTCCCCTTCGTCCTCCCTCTCTCCCTCTCTCCCTGTTGCCCCTTCCTGCCGGAGGGGGCGGCTGCCGCCTCCGCAGGTCGCGGCGTCGGTGCAGGCGCACATCGAGTGGAGGACGGCGGCGGCGCAGGAGCGCCGAGCCGCGGGGGCGGGATGGCGGGGGGCCGGGAAGAGAGGGGGAGGAGCAGGATTTTAGGGCACAATATTACTCAGCATGGGTGGAAATGACAGAAGATTCCCTGGACTTCTGCACGTCGACGTGAGCAGGCGCGATGCTTCCTTTGCGCACCAGGCCTGAATAGTGACTGGCATTTGATTTTTTCCCTCGCGCCCTATATGGGCCCGCCCTCGTGCGAGCGGGGTGACTTGACTTGACTTGACTGGATTCTGCTACCTGGTACCCAGCCGTCAAGAAAGTCCAGAAAATCAAGAAAGCCGTGGCGATCGAGGCCTGACCCCTGGTTTTGGCCGCGAGCGTATCTCACCCTTCGCACGCATTTTGCCTCTCAGCGACAGTCGTTGTCCAATCGGAAATTACGCCGTCAATCTTGCTAGCGTTCTCAGTTCGCCCTTCTCAAGTTGAAGCTCTCTTCGAAATAGACTTCTCACTTCGAAGTTGATAGAAGGTCTCAACTCTTGACGCTTCGAGTATCCCCACCAGTTTTTGAGTGGGTGCGGCTGTCCACCATACACATGGTGATTGACTTCGTCAAGTGAACGGCCCTGCATTGAGTGGTTCAGCCTTCTGCGGGTCGAGTTCGTTTCGCTCTTCTCGACGCAGCCACAGCCACCAGCCCTCGTCAGTACATTGCATCGTTGTGCCCCCGAACAGCGTGATTCGGATACGATGTAAGCGCACAGGCTACCGGCTGGAGGTTGCTCAGCCTCGTGAGCGCGCACCAGTGGTCTGCCTCTTACTGGATGGCGCTCCGACGCTGATCAGCCACACCTCAGCTTCAGTGTGCCTTGGTGAGTCGGGCCGCCCTCGCCGCATCAGCGTATGCCCGTGGAGCTGCAGTGAGTCTGAGTTAGCTGCTCTCGCTCGCGCTCACCCCTTTTTTTCCGAGGTCTTGGACGGCCTGGCTCAATGTGCACACACGTGGGTTCCGTCTGGTCATTGGCCGCTCGGACTCGCGTTCTGCCCGCGGCTTATTACAGTGCCTTGCTGTCCGTCTTGGCCTCGCTTTCGATTGCGGTTCGGCTGGAGCTTGGCGCCGCAAGGGCGACTTCTCCCCCCCGTTCCGTTGCCGGTGGCCGCGCCTTTTGCTTCCCCACCAGCCGGGCTGTCTGGGCCGGTCACCAGCATACGCTGAAATTCGTCTCAATGAGGGGCATTTTGTCCCTGGCATGTGCATGTGCCGCTGCGTGTGTTGTCCGCTGGATTCCGCGGCAATCCCACGCCAGTTATCTACGTACCGCGCCCCAGACGTTGTGTTCGCTCCATGTCTCTCGCCTTGGAGCCGCGAGCCAAAAAAGTATCCCACCAGTCTCCAGTGCAGCTCCCCCTACTCTTCCTCGCTGGCGATGCTGACCACGCCAGCGGGTTTCCCCCCCACTCAGTGGCCCCGCCTCGCCAGCACGCGCTGCGTGGCTCACAGTCGCTCGGTTACCCCCTTGCACTGTGGGGTGGTCTCACAGGGGCTGGCTTTGGTGCAGAGTGGTACAGCCTTCCGCAGCAAGTACAGCCCTACGGGCCCACCTTCAGCTTCCCCAGTTGCGTTGCACCACGGCTCACCACTGCTCAGCCTGTCTGGCTAGCTCAGGTCGTCAGGGCGTTCGGAGCCTGGCTCCCCACTGGCGACTCACTCCAATGGCCTCTTACTTGCCATCACCCAGCACGACGGACTTGACCATCGTGGTCCCCGTCTCTTCGGTGTGGGTTGTGCCATGGCAAGCGTTGAATTCCGAGACACTTTGTCCTGTGCACGTGCTCGAGCTTGCAGGGCGCCGTCCGCCGTCGCCTAGTTCGCGTCCCGGACTTTGCTCTTGCCGCCTGACCGTCGTCTCGCGGCCGCGACCGAAAAAGTATCCCCACCAGTGGGCTCGCGCCCTTGCACCTAATTCCCGTCTGCAGCTTTCCTTGGTTGCCGGTTACACTGGCCGCCCGCTGCCTCCGACGAACTGCGCGCGACTTTGGCAGTACTGGTGACCCGCCTACCGCCTGCCCTTTCCACTCGACGGCTCGCTGCTGACGTGCTGCGTAAGGCTCCAGCCCACCGCTTTAGGTTAATTCGTCTGTGCGCGCCCCGCTCTGACTGGACTCGCCGCTGGCGCGCTCGCCTGCGGCCGCTGACTAAAAAGTATCCCCACCAGCTGCCGTTTGCGTCGGCGGGACCGTTGGCCCTGACGGTGGTCTTCGTGGTGAGTTCTGCCAGTGGCCCCCATCATCTGCACGCTCGAGGTGTTCACCGCCTTTTTGGCGATGCAGCCCGCCTGAAAGTTCTTCCCGGTCGACGGCGCCCTCTTTTGAGCGGCAGCGAGGCCCGCCTCCTGTTTGTTCCTCCCCCTGCTGTCCCTTCCTCGGCTCCCTCCCTCCCCCTTGGCGCAATTCGCTCGTAGTTTGTTCGATGCGACTTGACGGCGCCCGGCGTCCTCCTGTGCGCTCGCGAGCCAAAAAAATATCCCCACCAGCCCATCCCAAAGCAGACGCCAGGCGACGGATGTGTAGCAGGACCAAGAAAACAACGATACTGACGACTACGATACGACTACGACTGCGACGAATTGATTATCAATACGAGGGTGATCCATTCGGGGAGCGACGACAGGTAACCACTCAAACAATGCAGCCACAGGCTCCCTGTGCGTCTGATGAGCGTGCGTTTCGCGGCTCCTCGTGGTTGCCCTGGTAGAGTGGTTGCCGGTCGTTGCCTGCGATGTCTGTGTTGTATCGTGCGTGCCCGGGGCCGCCGCCGCCGACGACGGCGACGACGACGACGATGGCGATGGCGATCACGATGCTATTATGATGGTGCTGATGTTGATATTGATGGTGATGGTGGTGATGATGCTGCTGATGAGGATGATTCTCATGATGTGGATGATGATGGTGACGGTGATGGTGATGGTGATGGTAATGGTGACGGTGATGGTGATGGTAGTTGACGATTGCAATGCTGCTGATGAGGACCTCGGGCTTCCCTCCCTTGTCTCTCCCTCGCCTCGCTACGTCTCCAGATGTCAGCGGTGGCCTTTGGAGGCTTCTGGAGGCTTCCCGAGGGCCCCACAGCGAACGAGCACGTCAAGCAACCTCCCTCCCCCCTCGTCTTTTCCTCCCGCCGCTGGGCCAGGAGGCGTTGTGGCAGCGGGGGCAGCACGAGATCAGGCTCCGCCGCTGGCGCCCTTCTCTCCCTCGGGCCCTGGCCCCCCCCCCTCCTCGCGGCGAGTGCTCAGAAGGGGTCTTCTTCCAGGAGGATGAGGGGGGGGAGGAAAGAAAACAAGGAGGAGGAGGACGAGGAGGATGAGGATGATGGTGGTGCTGCTGATGCTGCTGATGATGCTGCTGCTGATGATGATGATGATGATGCTGCTGCTGTCGCTGATGATGATGAGGATGATGCTGAGGGTGGGGATGGGGATGATGAGGATGCTGCTGCTGCTGCTGAGGATGACGATGATGCTTATACTGACGATGACGATGATGACGATGATGATGCTGCTGTCGCTGATGATGATGAGGATGCTGACCTGATCATTTAAAGGAAGGAAGGGCAAGTTATGATGGAGATTATCATCGGGCAGGGGGGGAGAGAGAGAGAGAGAGAGAGAGAGAGAGAGACATTGCCGTGGGACATGCACGGGAATGGAGGGTAGCAGGATGGCAGGCCAGACCGCCCCGAAGTCGCACTGGCTCGAGGGAGGGTTCGGCCTGGCTTTTCCCCCCATTCTCACCCCAACCTCGGGCTTCTTTCTTTATCTCCCATTCTTCCAACCACCATTAGCATGCAGCCATGGATTGTTATAGGATCAGACCAGCAGTCCAGGAGGGTGCCGCTGGTCTCCTTGAGATCAAGTGCTTCCGTACGGCCCGCCCCGACTGCCCCGTCTGCCGTCCAGCCCAAGCCGTTCCTGCACCCGGCAGGCGGGCGTCGAACCCTGCCTCCGTCGGCGCCCGCTGCGCGCATAGCGGCCGGGCCAGCAATGGCGCCTTTCGCGAAGTTCCTCGAGTATGCTTCGGTCCCCGAGAAAGTCGCAGAGTTCATGATGAAGCCCAGGGCGGATGGTGGATTCGGCCTTTCAGCGGTGTCCGATTTCGCCAGCGTATTCAAAGAGAGCGAGTACGAGGACACATAGAACTCCGATATATTGGACAAAGTGGCAGAGCACAAGGATGACCCCGTCGTCTTGGCTGGTATGCGCACTGCCTGGCAGCTTGCGAGATCGGAGCTGACGAAGGCTTGCCGCAAGAGGGTCGAGGGCGCCCCAGACCCTGACTGGGGCACCCCGCTCCCTTCGGAAGAAGAAAACACACGGAAGGATAAATTCCGTGCAGCTTACGACGGGCTTCACTATGATGCTGACTCCGCGCTAACGCCTGCCATCATAGCCCGGCTCTACAGGGAGCCGCGGTCGGCGCAGCGTCACGTGAGTCTTACGCCACTAGCCAAGGTCCTCTCCGAAGCCGACGTGAAGGCTGTCGGCAAGGAACAGAAGCGTGATCTCGGCGGCGGTGTGGCCATGATATACGATGACCAACCGCATCTCCCTGAATTGCTTTTCGCTGGGGTCTTGCACGTGTTCTGGGCACTTTGACTCTTGTCCAACGCCTGGACGCTCGCCGGAACATCTCTCGTAGACAGCAAGGTGCACTACGACGACGACAAGCACGCCTACAAGAAAATGCGAAATTGCCACCTCACGGAAGCGACTTCGTATTAGACTTGCGTATTCCGGAAGGCAATCGAGCACCCAGGGCCGGCGCCAGCCACCGTCGCATGCATGGATCATTGACCGGGACAGAGCAACCACGTCGAAGGCAAAGACTGTGTATTCTCAGGGGTACCCGTGGGGAGAAGAACTCGGCCAGGCCGAGGACGTACAATGCGTCGTCCTTTGGGCCTGCGCCGGTGCTGGCGCGGTCGGCCGCGAAACCGCGGTGGGTTCCAAGGCGGGGCCATGCTCTGACGAGAACGGGAAGAAGGGTTGTGCCGCGAGGGGCAGGGATTGCCCGGAGCAGAAGCGGCACGTCTGCGACAAGTGTGGTGCGCGGAGCCACGGTGCAAGCAGCTGCAACGCGCGCAAGCGCTGAGGGGAGACTTCTCATGGCCCGCGCGCCCCTTCGCTTGGCATTCTTCTCTAAGGGGGCATTCGCGCGAGCCTGCTGTGCCCGAACCAGCCAGTTGCATCCTCCTCCGCATGGGCACGCAGCTCATCCCACGAAGCGCTTCTTTTATGTAGTCTGCTCGTTGCATGGCGTGCCGTGCTTGAGCCCGCTTGCATATGTGAGATTTTGCGTGCATGTCGACGCCGTGCCTGAGCGCGCATGCTGTTGATGTTGTGTGCGTTCCCACATGAGTTCTTGTGCGTGATCGAGCGCGCGCGCGTCTCTGACGGATTGCCGCGAGCCAGCGGCCTTGGCAAAACAACTGTGGCATGTCGAGGATGTCAGATTTCTTCAATGTAATCCATTCATCCTCGTTGCTCTCTTTCACCATCATCGCCGCCCCTTCTCGGAGGGGCAGAGGGCGGGGTGGGGTGGGTGCGGGGGGGGGGGGGGGGGGGGGCGCCGGGGGCCCAGGCGCGGCCGCCGCGCCACCGGGAACTTCTGGCCACGGACCTCGGGGGAAGCAGGCGGAGAGTCGCGCGGCCATCGGGCGCCATCCGATCCTCTCGATCTTTCCTCGTCGTTATCGCCCCCCCCCCCCCGTCAAGAGCGGGCTGGGTCGGGCAGGCAGGGGCAGGGGGTGGAACGGACCTCCCCCCCTCCCCGTTCAGTGGCGCTGGGGCAGCAAGACCCGCCGCCGCCGCCGCGAGTGAGAGCCCTTGACCCTGCTCCAATTAGGCAGTCTGCACCCTGCGCGGGTCGCGGTGGGCGCCGCCCCATGGCGCCCCCTTCCGGCCCCTATGGCTCCTCCTCTCCCCCCTCCTCCGCCTGCGTCTGCCCAGGCCGCCGGCCCCTCTAGTGACCTGGGTACTCCGCGCGTGTGTGTGATTTCCGTGTGCGATGGTGCTGGGTCAGTGTTCGTCGCTGCCTCCAGCATGTCGCCGCGGATTGAAGGATTCGCGCGTGCGTTCCAGCATCGCCTATGGGACTTGCGCCGCCGGCGGCGCCCTCAGGTCCAGCGGGCGCATTCTTTGCGTTCGTTCAGATTTGATTCAATAGCAGGCCGCATTGAGCAGTGCAGCCCCGATGATGCGGTCTTGTTAATGGCTCCGCCCACGCCCCGCCGCGCCCCCGGGGGATTCTCTGAGGGGCGGTCCATCCCAGTCGCGGCCGCCCTCCGGCTTCGCGCTGACGCCAGCGCTTTCTGCGCCCGTCGGGATCTCGCTTTCAACTGGTGGGTGGAAGAGGCTGCCTCCATGTCCGCAGACCATCGCCGCGCGTTGAGCGAGCAGCTCGGCGGCCCGCCCGCGCTGCTACGCGCGGCAGATTTCGGCTGGATACACGAGGCGCGGCTCTATTGGGGCTTGCCCCTGGAGTCGCTCGTCGGCAACTCCAGCTCTCGCCTTGCGTATGTAGACGTGGTGCCGCCAGACTGGGCGAACCGCGATGTTTGCGTCGTCCGGTGGCGGGGCGCTCCCGTTTCCTACGGGCGGGGGCCCGAGTCCCGATGGCAATGGCAGTTCCGTCGTGAAATTGGTCTTGCTGGACCAGTCGTGCCAGATTCTGGATTGTAGCCGTCGTTTCCGGCCGGCGGGTTCCTGGCCCTCGCGTCCGCGTTCCCGCGCCCGGCCGAACGATTGCCGGCCTCCTGTGGAGACCGTTTCATGTTTCAGCGTTTTTTTGACGGCGATCGTCGCCAAGCGTTGGCGGCGCACGCGCGCGGTGACGTGCTTTGGCGTGGGGCCGATGCGCGTCCTCTTCGCGCCGAAGAGCTGGAATCGTTGCTACAGTTCCCGCCGGGGTGCGCGGCTGACGTCGGCCCTCCCCGCGGGATCAGCGCGCGTTCCGCGCGCCCCCATGCGTTGTCGCGCGCCTCCCGCGTGCCAAGTTTGGTTGTGATGCTTGCGCTGATCTTCCATCCATGCGCGGCCGTGCGTCTCAATGGCTTGTCTCGCCTGTGGCCTGGCCAACAGGGCCCAGAATGGGTGCAATCTATTCCGGGGCAGGCCCCGTGGCACCCGCTGTGGAGCTGCGGACAGCCGCGGTGGACTTCCTCGGAAATTCTATTCGAGCAAGCGCTGAATTAGTTCCCTTCGCAGTACTTCTCGCCAGTGGCGTCCGCAGTGGAAATGGCGAGGCGCGACGTCGGGTCGCTTGATCTCAGTGCCTTCGGTGTGCGCGACGCGCATCTGCGCGACATCGTCGCCCCCGACTCGCTGCGAGGCCTTGATGTTCAAGCGCTGTGGCCCACGTCGCCGACGCGTGCAGCCGCGGCCCGGCAGCGTCGCCCCCCCGCTTCTGACCGTGCACATCCAGGCCTCGTTGCCCAAGGCATTGGGCCGGGCGAGCGCAGGAGACAGGCTTCCGAAGTGGAGTGGAAGTAGACTTGCATTTTGCAGTCCGCGCTGGCGCCGCCCTTGGCCCCCGTGTCCGCGACAGGTGGATGCGCAGGGTCAAGCTTTCGCAGCGTCTTGCCCAAGTGGCCTGGCCTCTGAACGTGA
>CAUYUJ010015743.1:118044-142763 GCA_963575745.1 Prorocentrum cordatum
TTTTCATGCGGATGTGCGCGACGCTGGAGGGAAGGCCACGTTTTGAAGACGACCCCCCTCCATCAGCTTAGCTGCTGGAAACTGCAAACTTCTGAGCCAACAGCGGGAAGGAAGTCTTTTGCGAAGTGCCTGGACCCTACTGAGACGTCTGGTGGTGGTCAGACGGGGAGGGTTCATCTAGATGGATGGAGGTAGAGGAGGACGGAGGAGTGAGGGAGGGAGGGAGGGATGATGACCTGAGGCATTTCTGATTGGGCCTTCTGGGGTCTCTGAGAGCAAGTCTCCGCTGGATCTGGTTGGCCCCAAAAATCAGGTCGTGTTGGAAAATGGGTCCAGGAGTTGTTTCGCCCTCTGGGGCTCCTGGGCTGGGACCTTCCACGGACCAGAGGGCCGTCAAAAAACCGTTCGGGATGGAGACATGATCCCCAGGAAAGCCCCGACACCGAAGGCCTGTTTCCTCCAGGACCTGTTTTCCACTTGTTTCCCTCATGGCAACAGCTGCCGTCGTGTATAGTAGGGATGGCACGCCGTAGCCTGCTACATCAATTGCGGTTGTCGGTGCTCCCTCCCTTTGCGGGACGCGGCTCAGACATCTAGGGCAGTTTCCGCCAGACGATTCCACACACTTTCGCTCAGGAGCGATGGCACGTCCGTGGTATGCGGTACGAGTGATTCTGGTCAGTGCGCCCTCCAGACGTTCGTCGCGGACCTGACCCATACACGGATCGCTTGCCCCCCAGCGTTGTTCTTGCAGACATCTTTAGGTGGAATTCGATGCTCTGGCTTCACGAGCTTCGGCGGGGCAGAGCGCGGAATCATCGGTGTGGCCCCCCCCACACCGCTCGCCCCGCAGAGATCCTCCCCCCGCTCTGCGCATCCCCCCCTGTTTCTCTTCCTCCTCCCTCGGAGACACGACCCTTGACTCTTCTGGGGTGCGTTCTGGCCAGGATGTCGAGGAGACTCCAGGCGTGTCGAGGAGAAGCCCCCCCCCTTCCAGGGAGGCTCCACGAAGGCGAAAACGGCACGAAAGCCTCGAACCTCGATCCTCGACCTCGTCGGGCTGGAGGCAGAGGATGGGGAGGAGGAGGAGGAGGAGGAGGAGGAGGAGGAGGAGGAGGAGGAGGAGGAGGAGGAGGAGGAGGAGGAGGAGGAGGAGGAGGAGGAGGAGGAGGAGGAGGAGGAGGAGGAGGAGGAGGAGGAGGAGGAGGAGGGAGGAGGAGGAGTAGGACTTGAGATAATATGGCTTTGTGGCGCCGTTGCCTCGTTTGTGGGGCCAGTTTCCTGGTGTCACCACCCCGGAGGGCAGGGTGGCCCGACGGAACAAAACCCTCTGGTGTGCGGCGCGCCCTGGACTAATACATCCTCTGGTCCTCTGGTGTGTGCCGCGCTCTGGGTTACTAAATCCTCTGGTGGGCTTGCTCTGCGGTGCATCGTGGCACGACTGTAGATAGTGTTACCACGAATCATCACCAGATGTTACACATTCGAGGTGGCGAGCGCACAGACGACGTCCCTCGGAACCCTCAGGGTCTTGTGGGGGGGCAGGATTAGTCCATTCCAGTTGTGCCTCGTGTGGTCCTCACTATAACCCTCAGGGAGCCGATAAGAAGGGATCGGGCAGGCCGAAATTCAACTGCACGATGTCCGTCAAGCATCGTGAGGCCCCGCAGTGTCGGGGCAATATTTGTCACGGGTTGCTGTTCAGTTTTTCATTTTCTTGGTGTCCAATTGTGTATCTCAGCTCAGAAACTCATCGCACCACATAATGAAATGGGCTGACAGCATTGATCTTTGACTTGGCAAGGGGAGGGGGGACAGAGAAGGACGAGCGAGGGGCCCAACAGCAGGCAGGGGCAGGGGGAGAGGGGGTTGTCACGCTTCCGCCGGCTCCGTGCCAGAGTTGGGCGTGCGTTCCAGCGGAGGTGGTCTCCGTCTGCTCCCTCGAGGTACACAGATCCGATCTCTCGTGTCGTAATAGGTGCGCGGGCCCTGGTGATTTGCCCCGACCGCTTAGTAGGCGTGCGTGGGGGCGGAATTTGGATTCCCTCGCTGCTCACCTTGGAGCTGGTCGGACGCTCCGCACGAGAAGGGGGGGAACGGCGAAGGGGCGGGGCGGTGCGCGCGGCACGTGGCGACTGAGATGGTAGAGGCGAGGGGCAATGCAGAGGGGGGCCGACAGAAGGGAGCGACAGATCCCTTTAGAGAGAGAGAGAGAGAGAGAGAGAGAGGGAGAGAGAGAGAGAGAGAGAGAGAGAAAGAGAGAGAGATAATAGAAACAGCGAGAGAGAGAGAGAGAGAGAGATAGACCAAAGACTCAGAGCAAGGCGGAGACGGGGAGATACTTTGCCAGGCATATCGCAGGGCCGACCTTTGAGTTCTGGTGTTGCCTGCGACTGAATCATTCCCAGGGGTGCTGCTCTCCATTCAACGGGAACGATTTCAGGCAATCTTTGCCGAGCCTCCTTAGCGCCCCTGTTTCCTGATAAGCTCCACATCTGCTGCATATGGAAATTACTCCTACAGTGTGACTGGAGACGTGCAGCGTATGGTTCTGGGAGCTCACAGCCAGATTAACGAAGGGAGTGTTGTACTCCCTGCAAGGAGACGCCGTTGGCGAAGGCTCACGCGTGCCTTTGGCAAACCGAAGGCAGCGCTGACACGCCCGACGGGTGCGCTTCCATGCCCACACATGGCTCCCCACAGGGGCTGCGGCGTCATCTGCCGCCTCAGCTGCCGGCGGCGGCGGCGGGGGGAACAGTGGGGGGCAGGGCAGGAGCTGCCTTACGGCGCCGATGCGGGTGGTGAAGTTTGGCTGGCGGAGGGCACCTCTGAAAATGGACCGCAAAAACTTCGCAGGCGCCAGCTTGGGGAACCGCAGAGGTGCTTGGATGGCATACTTGGTATGCCGTCGCAATGCTTCCGACTCTCCATCCAAGAGTGGATTTCTGCCCGCGACGGTTGTGCCAGGTGAGGGACGCCTTTTGGCGCAACGGTCTGCCAGAACTGTGCTGACCGCTTGCCACCATGTCGAGGTCAAGGGGTCGAGGGTAGAAGGTCGGCTGGGTTTACATGCGCCTTTAGCTTCGCGATCTGGGATTCGCGGCTCCTCGAGGGGGAGCCTCGAATTTGTAGATGTAGTCCAACATAGACGTCTTGTCTAGCCGTGATTTGGGACCAAGGCGCCTCCACCATCTTCACGAGGCCGAACAAATCTTTTTTTTTGTCACGCGTGGGCAATGCTGCATAAATGCCAAAACGTCGACATGCTCAGCAGCAGGGGAAGTTTGGAGGTAGTCTGTGCCTACCGCCACCCACATCGCAGCGAATGGCTCCCATGACGGGGTGATCTTTACAATAGACCAGCTGGCCGTGAACACCTCCCCTGTGAAGGCCTCTTCGATGGAACGCCCCCCTTGCGAATACCAATGCTCCCGCCCAGAGGGGGGTAACTCGTTACGTGGCCCTCTCTGCCGAACCTCAACATAGCTACGAGGATGGGCTGGCATCACCCAGAATTACATCACCTGCAAGCCCCCGACCCGCGCTCCTGCTCGCCGATCGCCCCTCCGACTCCGACTCCGACTCCTGTTCGCAACACGTGAGGGCCCCTGCCCCTCCGCGCTGCCCTCGTAGGGCCGGTCCCGCCGGACCGACATCGCGCGCTCGCCTCGCCTCGCCCCCTTGCGAATACCAATGCTGGAAAGGGTTCGTTCCCGATCCTGCTGGCGGCGTTGCCGCGGGCTCAGGCCGCTCTTGAAAGCCACACAAGAAAGACGATTCCTATGTGGATCGGTGATTCGCACCTTGTCTGATTCAGTGAGTGGCTTGTCTCGGAGTTTGCGGGTGCACGGGCAGTGATGCAGCCTGCGCAGGAGGAGAAGGTGTCAGGCAGCGCGAAGGTGAGCCACCGCTGAGGCGTTTGCCATCTCCTGGAGGAGGAGGGCCCCTCAGGACCCACCCAACCCTTTCAGGACGCTTCTAAGTTCTCCAGCATCGTCCAACACACATTCCTCGATCCTCGAGTCTCGAGCCTGGATCCTCAGGATGAGCTTGCGACCTGCTGTCCGAGGGGGGAGGCGAGCTACTCAGGGACGACCCGCCGCGGTCCTCGGGAGGCCGAGGGTGCCGCGCGCCCAGGTGCATCAAGGAGCAGCAGATGGCTGAGGCGGAGCTGTTGCAAGGCCCCTGCTGCAGCTCCCCCCGCCGAAGCTCCCTCCCCGTCGGGAGAATACGGGCGAGGTTGGCAATCCGTGGCCAGGCCCAGGATAAGCTCGGCCAGGATCGGGGAACATGTACTTTCATTAAGCCCTTCTTTTTTCTGCCCCATTCCCTTTCATTCCCCTCTCCTGCCCTTTCCCTCCCCCTCTCCGCTCTCTCCTGCTCCCCATCCCCCTTTCCTCTCCCCTCCCCTCCCCCTTCTGTAAATCCACGGCCTTGGCGCCTGTCCCACTTTGGGACCAGTGGCCACCGGGGCCGTGCGCGTGAGAGCAAGTCCAGGGCTGGCCGAAACAGCGCAACAGATGCGCGCGCGCAGGCCAGCTGGTGCGACCTGTGCTGCTTCTTCTCGCCTCCCCTCCCTTTAACACTTGCTCAATATGAATACTACTCCCCTCTCTCCCCAGATTCTGCGAGCGGGGTTCCCTTTCTCCCGCGTCTTCTATTTTGTACACCGGACTTAAGAAAGGTTGAACTTTCTCCTAATGGGTTCTTACCTGTTTGTGAGAGAAGCCGGTGAATGCGGGGCCCTACTCCGCCAGCGTTGCTTGGGGGCATTGTCTGGCATTGCTAAGCAACGCCAAACAATGCCAAGCAATGCGAAGACATGCCAAATAGTGGCACGCAATACCAAGCAAAGCTAAGCAGCGATATCAACCAATGCCAAACAATGCCAAGCAGTGCCCAGCAATTCTAAATGAGCAATGCTAATCAATGCCCAGACATGCTAAGCAATGCCCAGCACTCCCAAACACTGCCACGCAATGCCAAGAACCGCTAAGCAATGCCACGCACTGCCAAGCAACGCCAAGCAATGATTCCATGCATTGCGAAGCACCGCCGAGGAATGCCATATCATGCTAAGCGATGCTAAGCAATGCCTAGCAATACCAAGTAACGCCAGGCAGCGATTTCAAATAATGCCAACAAATGCTTTGCATAGCATATCTTCGCGTTGCTCAGAACTGCTTTGGCTTGCTTCGGAAGAAATGCAACATTTAGTTGTGGTCGCGCTGGGCCACTGTTGAATCAAGCGTGAACGCTGCTTTTTTTGCTCCAGTGATGCTCACGCTGCATTGCTGGCCCCGATCCACGCTTTGCTCCCGTCGATAAGATTTGTGCTCTCGTTCCAGCGCGGGACACATTTTTGGATCCCAGTCCTTCGTCACCGGTGTCGCCCCTTCCCCATTCTCTGCCTTGCCCTGGTCCTCGTCCCCCTCCCGCTTCTTCTACTGCTCCTGCTTCTGCTGTTCCTTCTTCATCCTTGTCTTACTCCTGCCCATCCACCTGCTCATCCGCCACCTCCTCTCATGCACAGATCTCCTTTCTGCTTGTGCATGGAGTATTTGTTGGGTTCCAGGTCCGCTGTGATACTCATCGGCGGATAGAGAAAGGTCAGCTTAACGGGAAGGGATGGGTTGGAGGGGTAGGATGTCAGATACGGCGCGGGCGCGCCTAGCGCTTCTTCCCTCCCCCTCCTCTCCACATTCTCCCCGCTTAAGCTCGCCCGTCGCCTTGCTCGCGCTCCCCTCCCCATCCCTTGCCTCCCCCGCACCAAGCCTGCTTGACTTTTTGGGATACTTGATACAGACAGCCACCTACGATCTGTTCCACAAGGTTATGCTGACCCGATTGTCTTTCAATGCCGATCGAGCGGACCGTCTCTACGCACGGCGAGGCATCACATTTGAACGCCACTTCCCCCTCCCTCCAGCTGCCCACCCCTTTCTCCTCCCCACCCCTCCCCGGCTGCTTCCCTCCTGCTCCCTCCCCGCCCGCCCCTGCCGCTCTCATCCGTCCCTCCCTCCTCTCTCCTCCGTCCTGCCTCCGCAGAGGAGGTAATATACTTAGTATCGAAGGCGCCTCTGCCGAGCCATCGCCATCCCTTCTGGAAACACGCTCGTGTCTTGAGATGTGGCGCGAAAGAGTGGCCGCGCTAGTGGAATGCTTGTTCCCGCACACGTTGGGGGAATCACTGGCGGAAGACTGGGTAGGGGCTCCTGGGCCGTCTTGGGGGTACCTTGGGGCTATTTTTTCTGGCCTTTTGGGCCTTCTTGGGGGCCTCCTGGGGGGCCATCTTGGGCCACCTTGGGGCTTTGTGGGGCCGTCTGGGAGCTCTCTTGGCCTGTCTGGCACCCTCGGAGGCCATCTTGGAGGCTTCTCCGGGTCGTCGTGGAAGGAGGCCTCTCTAGGCCGTCTTGGGATTCCTGTTGGGCCGTCTTGGGGCTGTCATGGGGACCTGTTGGGTCGTCGGGTATCTTTTCGGCCGTCTCGGGGTGGCAACAAGGAGCCGTTTTGAGCACTCTCTTCTTGGATCCATCCTGGACTGGAAAGCCGACATGATGTACTTTTTATGAGCGCTTCCGCGGGGCCGGCGGGCTGGGCCGAGGGCCATTGGGGATCTTCAACAAGGGGGGCCGAAAAGAGCAATAGAACCTGGCACGCCAACACTCTAGGCCTCCCAGATAGGATCGGAGTAGATCGGGTCGGAGAATTGTGTCTCACCGCCGATGCATCGGCGATGCGGCTGGATGCGGAGCCAGATTTTCTCCACGCCGACGTGGCTGATGCGTCGCTGGTGCCGCCGACGCATCGCTGACGCATCGGTGATGTATCGACGATACAGCGCAATCCTCCGACCCCATCTATTCCGACCCTGGAGGCCTCTGGACACCCTTCAGGCAGGCTATGGGAGCGATTGAAACCATGGCACCAGGGCACCATGGCCAGGAACAATGCCTCTGGCAGGGTAAGGGGCTACGGAGGAGGCTGATCGAAGACGCCTATTGCGAATCACACCACCGCCACTTCCTTCTGGAAACGCCTGTGTGGTGAAATGAGTGGGCTGCTTGCTGCCCCAGCGCTTGGGAAGACTACTGGGGGAAAGATGGAGAGCGGCCCTCTGGGCTCTGGGGTCTTCTTGGGACTCCCTTGGGATTCTGTTCAGACCGTTTCGGCCTTCTTGGGAGCCTCTTGGGGTTGGTTCTCTTGGGCCATCTTTGAGCTCGCTTGAGCCGCCTTAGGCTGCTCTCGGGCCGCTTGACGCCTTCGGAGACCGTCTGCGGGGCTTGTCTGGACTTTTGGGACGGTTAGGCTGGGCCCTCATGGGCCGTCTTGGGGTTGCCTTGTGGCCATTTTGGTCCATCCTGGGGCCCTCTTAGGAGCCTCTTGCGCCGCCTAGGGGCGATCTTGGGAGCCTCTTGTGCCGTCTTGGGCTTTCGGCAGCCCGAACAGCGAGAACGCGAAAACATGTACACCATAATGGAAAGCCGAGAGTTTTGGCATCCTTGGGAGGTTTCTGGGGTTTCTTGGGGGCGTCATGCGTCCCTGCTGGTGGTATCGGCGAGCATGGACCATGAGGGGCCGGAGGGCTCGACATGTCAGTTGGAGTTTCTTTCTCGGGCCCCTCTTGGGACCGTAATGGGGACCTCGTGGGCCGTCGTGAGGCCCTCTTGGGGGCTCCTTGAGCCTCTTGGGGCCATCTTGGGGGAGTTCTGGAGCGTCGGAAGCCCGACCAGGCGAGATCGCGAAAAGAAATGAACAACCATGGGCCCCTCTTCGGGGCCTCTTGGAGCCCCATTGGGGCGTCTTCGGGACCTCTTGGCCGTCTTGAGGCCTGGTTGGGTGTCTTGGAGAGCTCTTGCTGAGGCCGTCTCGGGGCCCTCTTGGACAGTCTTGGTAGCCTCTTGGGCTCTCTTGGCCTGTTTCGGATCCCTTCTGCACCTGGAAAAATCATGCGCCAACGCGCGAGAACCCCCAGGGGCGCCTGGAACTCGGGGCTGTGGCCCCTTCAGAGCATTACGCCACTCAGTGCACAGGGCTCGAGTGGACCTGAGGACACTCCACGTCGTGCCTCTGGGCACGGTGGCGGGAATTGCCCCATTGTTGACCCCTCTTGGGAGTTTCTTGGGGCCGTCGTGGACCATTTGGTTTGAGCTTCAGTCCATAGTGGAGCTCGTGTGGCCGTATTGTGTTGAAGGCCTCGCGACCGGATTCTCCGACTCTGCGAGGTGAACAGCTTGGGCGCAAGATGCGGAAGGAGGACGAGGGCAAGGAGCAGTGGCGGCTGTAATTCGAGAGTTGAAGTCCATGGCCCACTGGCCCATCCCGCTACTGCGCCAGGGTTGCGTCCCAGATGTGGTGGGGACATTTTGGGGCGTCTTGGGGGGCTCCCGGGGGCCTGTGTTGCCTATTTGGGTGCGTCGTAGGGCCTCATGTAGGCCTCTTTTGTGCATCTTGGGGGTCGTGCGATCATGTTCGGGGTTTGTTCCCAGCGGTGCGACAGTAGAGTGTGTTTTGGGCTTCTCTTAGGGCCATCTTGGGGGCCTCTTGGGCCCCTCTTGGGGGCCTCTTGGGCTGTATTGGGCTGGTCTTGCATGGTTTTGGGTCGTCTTGGACGCTCTTGCGACCGATGCGGCTGGCCCAACGATACGCCCGAGTCACTCCACGGAAGGGGGTCCGGGGAGGTGCACCCTCCCCGAGACCCTCCTTGGACCCCCATGCGGAACCCACCCCTGGACCCCTTCCCGAGACTCCCCAGCTCAAGTCCGGGACAAGCGTGGGACCCTCTGCAGAGGGGAAGGGATCAAAGGAAAGTGGTTTGAAACCAATTCCCTTGGATCAAATCGAGGGGAAACCAATGGTTTCCCCTCGATCTGCTCACGACCGGGGTCGATGCACGTCGGGCGGGTGCGCTTAAAGAGAGCCCCAGGTCGCCGCCAGGAAGAGAGGCGGGAGGGGCATCTCGAATTGATTAGCCGAGGACCACTCCTGGATGATCACACAGGCCTCCCCCTTACACATGCAGACAGGCAGATCTATCCACTACGAGGGGAATCTCGAATTGATTACTCCAGATTTCGTAATAAAAGGGAGGGGGTCTCATTTCGGGGGGGGTCTCTTCCAGGCTATCTTGGAGGGCCTGGGGGGGGTCTGGGGACGATGTTTAGGAGGGTTCTCCCACGGGGGGGGTCTGAAATGGCTTGTCCTGGAGGGTCCAGACCCCCTCCCTTTTATTACGAAATCTGGAGTAGCCGAGGACCACTCCTGGATGATCACGCAGGCCTCCCCCTTACACATGCAGACAGGCAGGTCTATCCAGCGCCGTCTGTACGTGGGGAATCTCTTCCTTCTCCTCCTACGTTTCTAGCCTCCTCCTCTCATCCTCGTATGCCGGCAGCCGAGTGTCGCCGTCTGCTTTGAATTTGCAGAGTGGATAGCCCCAATCGGCTTCTTTGACGTGCAAGCGACGTCCCAATGGCACGCCGAAGAGTGGCCTTTGAAGTCCTCGCCGTGGCACTGTCTTAGCAATTTGTAGTGTTTCGCGGTAAAGTTCTAGTGAAGATCCCATGTTGCTGCACAGAATCGCTCCCTGGAAGGTTACATGCTCCTGGACCGCTTCCGCGTGCCCGATGGAGCATGGTACGTCGCAGGTTCTGACGCGGATACGTCCCAGACCATTCTAAGTGCATTTCATGCGTGCCTGCTCGAGGATGGTGCGTTCTACGAGTGCGTCCCAGGTCCATGCAATGGTGCGCCCCAGGTCTCGGAAGTGTGGCGGGGGCATGGGGTCGTCACCATTCCAGGTCTCCCAGGTCGCCGCTGTCGCCGCCACCGCCGTCGACTCCGACTGGACTCCGACGTCGTCATCGTCGTCGCCGCCGCTAGCGGCGATGGCGCCGGCGGCCGCGGCAGCGGCAGCATCCGGGCGGCGGCGGTGCCTTGACGGCGGCAGCGCCGCCGTCGCCGCCGCCGTGTTCGTCGCCTGGCGACGGACGGCGACGAAGACGAGGTCGACATCGACGATGACGTCAGTTGCCGACGCCAGAGGCGCCGCCGCCGGCGGCGGGGGCCGCCTCGTCGGCGGTGGCGTCGTCTCCGCCCTGCGTCGAAGCCCCCGCCGAGGGCAGCTGACCTCCTGCGCCGAGTCCTGCCGCAGGCTGGAGCACGAGAACCGGGCGCTGCGCTCTGGCCTCGAGGTGCCCGGCCGCGCCGCGTGCTGCCGCCGCAGGGGCCGCCCTGGGCCTGGCGGCGGCGGCGGCGGCGACGACAGTTTCAGCCCTCCTCCCTGGTCCTCGTCCTCCCAGCCCTCTTCGTCGCTCTCCTGCTCCCTCGCCGCGTGCGCGGGAGAGGGCTGGAGGCAGGAGGAGGGAGGAACGAAAAGGGGCAGGGAAGAGGAGGAGGAGGCGGAGGAGGAGGAAGGAGGAGGAGGAGGAGGAGGAGGAGGAGGAGGAGAGGAGGAGGAGGAGGAGGAGGAGAAAGAGGAGGAGGAGGAATGCCGCAGCCAGTCGAGGGGGCCATCACGTTAAACATGTAACATATCAAAAGTAACTCGTGCGAGGAAGGAGGAGGAGGAGGAGGAGAGGAGGAGGAGGAGAGGAGGAGGAGGAGGAGGAGGAGGAGGAGGAGGAGGAGGAGGAGGAGGAGGAGGAGGGAGGAGGGAGGAGGAGGAGGAAGCGGAGGGAGGAGGGAAGGAGGGAGCGAGGTAGGAGGGAGAAGGAACCCCATACATCTTCCGTTCTCCTATTTTCCCCCAAAAACGTCGCTTGCACTCAGGCGTGTTTTTTTTTTCTTGCTGGTTTTCGTTTATCTCCTGAGGAACCGGGCGCCGCTTCCGGAATGTCGGCTCGTTGTCGCCCGTTGCTGCCCCATTGCCGCCCCGAGCTGCCCCCGAGTCTGAGATTGTCGGCTCGTGGGTTCTGCACTGCCTTGCGCTGCGCCTCGTTGCGCTCCTCTGCACTGCTTGCTGCGTATTGCTTTGCATCGCTGTGCATTGCTTTGCTGTGCGTTGCTTTGCGCAGTCATTTTTGCGGGTCCACTATGGGATGAATCCGGGGCATGTGACATGGTCCCTTGCAGCTGTCGGGGCCGTTTTTCCATGATAGCGTCTCGCTGTAGGGTTCGAATGACGTAACAACGGATCAATGATCTCTCTCCCAGGGTGTCCCAGCGGCTGTTGTCGTAGTGCCGTACAGGCTTCCACTTTTGTATCGAGTGCGATGCTTCTTGTGCGGCGGCCCTGCCAACATCAGTCAAATTCATTCCATAGTTTTTGATTTCAAGGATGCAGTATAAAAGCGACAATGCGGTTTCAATCGGAGGTTGGGGGAAGATGCCGAATTGAAACGGAGTCGTCCTTCCGTGAAATCGATTTTGGTTTCGGTTCGTGTTATGCGTGAAGTGTGTGCGGGTGAGGTGAAGTTGCGCCAGGGCGAGAGAGATCCAGGCCAATTTAGGGCAGGTCAGCACCAAATCGTTCTTTCCCCCCTGTCGGTGGGCCAGGGCCACCGCGGATGCCCCGCGGTTGTTCGTGGTTGTCCTGTGATTGTCCCGTGGTCCTGTGATCTCCCTGTCGTGGTCCTGTGGTTCCCGCTGCTGTCCTGCCATTGTCTGGTGATTGTATAGTGGTTGTCCCGTGGTTGTCCCAACGTTGTTTCGTGGTTGTCCCTTAGTTGTCCTGCGGTAGGTGCGTGGTTGTCTTGCGGTTGTCACGTGTGCTGTGGTTGCTTCGCTGCCTTTTTCGCTGGTTGTTTCGATTGTTGTTTCGATTATTGTTCCAGTACTTGCCCTGTGGTTGTTTGCTGTTGTCATGTGGTAGATCCGCGGTCGTTCCGCTGGTTGTCAAGATCCGCCCCGTACGGCCCCGTACAGCCCCGTGCAGTCCCGCACCGTACTGCCCAGGACTGCCCCGTACTGCCCCTAGCAGTCACGTGCAGTTCCGGACCGTGCTCGCCCGTACAGCCCCGTGCAGTCCCGGACCGTATTGCCCCTGTGCTGCCCCGCACTGCCCGGTAACCCCGTGCAGTCCGTACCGTGCTGCCCCGCATTGCCCTGTACAGGCTCGTTCAGCCCCGCATCGTGCCTCCCTCCGATGTTTGTTTCGATGGTTGCGGCGAGGTTGTTCAGTGGTTGTCTTGTGGCCGCCTGTCGTTGCTTCGCTGGTGGTTTCGATGGCGGTTCGATTTTTGTTCCGATGGTTGCCCCGCGGTTTCTCTTTCTAAGTGGTGCGATGGCTGCTCCGTGGTTGGCACGTGCCGTTATCGCGATAATCAAAATTGGCTCATTGACTCTCTGACGGCAATCCATGGTATGAGCTCTCTTTGTCCTCTCGCCGCTGAATTGCGCCAAGCTCTGCTAGCGAGCCTCAGCCGCGTCCTTGGACCGGCAGCGCGACCCGTTGGGCGAGGGGTTGAACAACGAAAAGGAATGAGGCCAGGGAGTAATACATAGGCCAGGGGACATAGCTAGGTCATGGTAGTGCCAGACAGGACTTGGTTTTGTTAGCTCAGGGTGTTGCGTTCTACCACGCGCCAGGATTGTTTCGGATCAGTTGTGTTCCGTTTGCGTAGGAGAACGGCGGAGAGAGAGTAGGAAGAGGTACCAGCAGGTACCAGCAAGACCAGTAGAGTATTGGAACGTCCTGCGATCCATACATGCATTCATGCCGAGGTCGATGGACAGAGAGTGAGACCGATGAGTGTCTATGTCGCAAAAGTGTAATTATGCAAGGAACCAGGTCGATACAACTTGCTGTAACGTGTCCGATGGATATGCAATATTTGCGTAAGTATTCAATTACATTGAGATTGCTAAAGCAATCTGTTAGTCAGCGTGGGCCCCGAACAGTGATTTCCTGCAAGATATGCGGCGCGATCTATGTGGTGCAATCACTGTGATGCAATCTAGGTGCTGCAACTCATGCGGTGGAATTTATGCGGTGCACAGCAATGTAAAGCAATGCAACACAAGGCAACTCTAGGCAAATCAACGCCATGCAATGCGAAGCAAGGGAAATCAGTGCAAATCAATTCACGGCATTCCATGCTATTGCAAAACAATGCACAGCGGTGCGAAGTAATGCGAAGCAATGCAGCGCAATGCAAAGCAAGGTGAGGCAATGCGACGCAATGCGAAGCAATTCAAATAAACGGAAAGCAATTCGAAGCAGTGGAAGTCAAAGAGAAGCACGCAACGCAATGTAAACCAGTGAAATTCATTGTAACACACTGCAAAGCGACGCATTCATAGCAATGCAATTCAATGTACTGCATTTCAAAGCGATGCAACACACAGGCTCAGACGGCGACGGGGTGGCGACGGCGACCACACAGCCGCCATACCGACGGGCAGACTCAGGTCTTTCGAAATTACGTAGGAGCCCCTACGTGTAATCACTGTTTGGGGAGTCTCGCGAATCCGATCAAACGCCAGTCGCAAACTGAAAGCTGCCCCCCCTTCCCCCCAGCCCTTCTATCACCCGAAGGGTGGTTCTATCGTAAGACACCGGCCAACCCTTTCAGGGCTCTCCCAGTAGCTCTCAGGGCCCTCCCAGTAGCCTTTGGAGATGGCCGTTGGTGAGCCTCTCAAGAGCCTATCATGAGCGTTTCGAGAACCTGCAAGGACGCTTTCATTCATGCATGTTCCATGACATTATCACTATCCGTTCCAGATCGATGAATGTCCCAGGAGCCTCTCATGAGTTTGCCAGGAGCCTCTCTGGATCCTCTCAGGAACCTTTCAGAACCCACAAGCCCTCTCGATGGCTTCTCGGGGCATTTCAGGAGTCTCTCAGGAGCCTCTCAGGAGCCCCTTCAGACCCTTCCCAATATTTTCCTACCATCCTGTGGTGTTGGGTCCTCGTTTTGAAGAGACGGTCCCCGCGTTCCTTCCCTCCCTCCTTCCCTCCTTCCGTCCTCCTCCCCCTCCTCCCTCCTCCCATTGCCTCTGCCCTGCGCATGTCTTCAGCGTTTCGTGGCCACATAGGGAGCACCACCTAAGGTCCCAGTGGCGTTGTCCACATGCGTCTCCTCCACCTAGTGCTGCGTTTCGTGGCCCCATAGGGAGCTCCACCGAAGCCCCAGTGGCGGTGTCCACATGCGTCTCCCCCGCCCGGTGCAGCGTTTCGTGGCCACATCAGGAGCTCCACCTACGGTCCCAGCGGCGGTGTCCACATGCGTCTCCCCCACCCAGCACAGCGTTTAGTGGCACCATAGGGAGCTCCACCTAAGGTCCCAGCGGCGGTGTCCACATGCGCCTCCCCCACCCAGCACAGCGCTTCGTGGCCGCATCGGGAGCTCCACCTAGGTCCCAATGGCGGTGTCCACATGCGTCTCCCCCACCCAGTACGGCGTTTCGTGGGCCCATAAGGTGATGCACCTTCGTTCCTAGTGGCGGTGTCCACATGCGTCTCCCCCACCCAGCACAGCGCTTCGTGGCTCCATAGGGAGCTCCACCCAAGGCCCCAGTGGAGGTGTCCACATGCGTCTCCCCCACCCAGCACAGCGCCTCGTGGCTCCATAGGGAGCTCCACCTGAGGTCCCAGTGGCGGTGTCCACATGCGTCTCCCCCACCCAACGCAGCGTTTCGTGGCCACATCAGGAGCTCCACCTACGGTCCCAGCGGCGGTGTCCACATGCGTCTCCCCCACCCAGCACAGCGTTTCGTGGCTCCTCCATAGGGAGCTCCACCTAAGGTCCTAGTGGCGGTGTCAACATGCGTCTCCCACACCCAGTACAGCGTTTCGTGGGCCCATAAGGTGATGCACCTTCGTTCCCAGTGGCGGTGTCCACATGCGTCTCCCCCACCCAGCACAGCGCTTCGTGGCCCCTTAGGGAGCTCCACCTAAGGTCGCAGTGGCGGTGTCCACATGCGCCTCCCCCATCCAGCACAGCGCCTCGTGGCTCCATAGGGAGCTCCACCTGAACCCCAGTGGCGGTGTCCACATGCGTCTCCCCCATCCAGCACAGCGCTTCGTGGCTCCATAGGGAGCTCCACCTAAAGCATTAGTTGCGGTGTCCACACGGGTCTCACCCACCCAGCACAGCGCCTCGTGGCCCCATAGGGTGCTCCACCTAAGGCCCCAGTGGCGGTGTCCACATGCGTCTCCCCCACCCAGCACAGCGCTTCGTGGCTCCATAGGGAGCTCCACCTGAGCACCAGTGGCGGTGTCCACATGCGTCTCCCTCACCCAGCACAGCGCTTCGTGGCTCCCTAGGGAGCTCCACCTAAGACCCCAGTGGCGGCGTCCACATGCGTTTCCCCCACCCAGCACAGCGCCGCGTTGCCACATAGGAAGCTCCACCTAAGGCCCCAGAGGCGGTGTCCACATGCGTCTCCCCCACCCAGCACAGCGCTTCGTGGCTCCATAGGAAGCTCCACCTGAGCACCAGTTGCGGTGTCCACACGGGTCTCACCCACCCAGTACAGCGTTTCGTGGCCCCATAGGGTGCTCCACCTAAGGCCCAAGTGGCGGTGTCGACATGCGTCGCCCCCACCCAGCACAGCGCTTCGTGGCTCCAAAGGGAGCTCCACCTGAGGCCCAGTGGCGGTGTCCACATGCGTCTCCCCCATCCAGCACAGCGTCTCGTGGCCCCACATGGAGCTCCACCTAAGGTCGCAGTGGCGGTGTCCACACGGGTCTCCCCCGCCTAGTACAGCGCTTCGTGGCCCATAGGGAGCTCCACCGAAGGCGATACCCACATTTGCGGTACTCACAACTGCACATGGTTGGGTCCTTCGCCAGGCCAATTTTTTGAGCCCTCTCAAGGGCCTCTCAATAGCTTTTCAACAGCCTCTCGCGAGTCTCGTAGGACCCTCTCATGACCGTCCCAGGACCCTCTGGGGATCCTCTCAGGAGTCTCCGTGGGCCTCTCATGAGCCTTCTCGGGAGCCTTTGAGGAGCTTGTCCGGAACCTGACAGACGCCTCTCAGGAACCTCCGAATTGTTCCTGAAGAGCCGCTCGCAAGTCCTCTGAGTTCCGTAGTCAATTGTCCATCACATCGCTACGCGTGGCTTCCAGTGCAGGGTTCCTTTGATAGGAAACTAGCGGATTCAGTATCGTTTCGTCATCTCACGGTCCATCATTTCGCTTTTAGGGTGCTTTGCTGGGAGCATTTCGTCCCATATCGTTGCTTCACGGACCTGGGGCTCAGAAATCGTTTCCAGAGGCCGACGGGCGAAACAGCTTTTTCTTTGCTGTAACGTCGGAGGAATATAATGGGTCTCTGACCTCCAGCTCGACCTCCAACCTTGTCCTGGGTTGCGTTCCGACCAGAAAATTCGAGGCGGATCTAGCCGTGGCGACGAGGCAGAGGAAATGCAAGCAAATCTAGAAACCCAGATCTTTTTTCCTGGGATCTCCATCATCGACCCTCGTGAGGGGCCGGAGTAACCTTTCCGCTGGAGTCATTTTTCCGCCCCTCGATGCTGGCGCTCGTGCAGCAGCTGGCCACGTTTTTGCCCTTCTCGAGCGCTCTGCTCTTTCGGAAAGCAGTGATCGCGCAAGGGCGAGGGATGCCCGCGGCGTCGGAAACCAAAGCCGACATCATCGCGACGCGAACCTGCCGTGGTCGTTCCGCCCCCGACCCGAAGCCGCTCGAAACCGTTCCCTGGACCCCTCCCCCGGCCGCGCCCGGCCGCGGTGGCGAGAGACTGCAGGAACGCCTCCAGGTCCCCGCATCGGCGGCGACGACGTCGTCGAGGCGGGTCCCCGGATCCTCCACGCCCTCGTCGCTGTTCTCCTGGAGTCGTCGCTCCGCCGCCCCCGGGGCGCCAGGCGCTCGTGAAGCAGTTGTCCACCTTCTGGCCAGCCCCGCCGTCGCCGTGCGGCGCCGCGTCGCCCCCCGGGAAGGCCGCGCCGCGCCTCGGAGTCGAGACTCGGGAATCGAGTTTCGAGGATCGGGTCTTCTTCTCTGGTGAGTTCTCTTCGAAGCCTCCATTGTGAGATGGGTCCTGGTTTTGAGTGGGCGGCCCCAGCACGCCCAGACATGTCGGGGGATTGCTTTTGAGATCAGGCGCGTCGTTTTGTTCCCTCCTCCCTCCGCCCTCCTTCCTCGCCCCTCCTCACTCTTTCTTCCTGCCCCCTTCCCTCCCTCCTCCCTCCTTCTCTTCTCTCTTCTCTCTCCTCTCTCCTCTCGCCTCCTCCTCCTCCTCCTCCTCCTCCTCCTCCCCCTCCTCCTCCTCCTCTTACTCCTTGTCCTCCTCCTCCTCCTCCTCCTTCTCCTCCTCCTCCTCCTCCTCCCTCTCCTTCTCCTCCCTCTCCTCTTCTTATGACCTGTGAGCTTTCGGCAGGTCTGTCATTCCGTCTCTTCCGACTGTCAACACATCTCCAGGTGTGAACGAGCCATGCATACAATTTTATTTAATCGCTTCGCTCATTCCGCCGGCCCTGGAGCCCTCTTTAGGGCCTCTTGGGGGCCTCTTGGGGACTTCTTGGGAGTCTCTTGGGGCTCCTTGGCGGCGTCTTGGGGGCCCCCAGGGCATCTTGGGGGGCTTTTGGGGGCCTCTCGGGGCGTGAGGGGGGGTAGTCGATTGCGGCTCCCCCCTCGGAGGCCACGATCCTCGTGAGGGGTGTCGAAAAATGGCCCTCCCCTGGGGTGCTCTGGTGGCTTCTCTCGGGACCTTGCCGGGGTACTTTTCGTCCGGGGGCCCCCAGGGGCCGCTCCGCGAGCGCGAATTAGAAGTATTGTTAACCAGTTGCCGGAGATCTTAGCACGCCTCTGGCCCGTTGGGCCGGCGAATTGTATGTTTTGTTCAACTTGGTATTCAGAATGCATGTCTGTGTGGTGTGTATATATATATATATATATATATATATATATATATATATCCCGGGGGAGCAGGCCCGGGGCCCGAAAACAGCTGCCTCGACCCTCCATGGGGGTACCGGGGCTCATTTTCCCTGTGTGTTTTTGCAGGGTTTCCGCGTCCTGGGCCTCGGAGGCCGCCGCCTCCGACCCCCCATGGGAGGACGGGGCGGCCAGGGAGGTCCAAAATAGTCCAGGAGGGCCTCCAGAGGCTCCCAAGACGGCCCAAACGGGCCCCGAGTCGCCGAAAGACCGCTCCAGGACGCCCAAGATAGGCCCAAGACGGCCCGAGAGGCCCCCCAATGCACTCCACGACGCTTCAAGACGCCTCTCCAGAGCGCTTCAAGAGGCCGAAATCGTTAATTTTACGAAGGTTTTCGAACGATTTTGGCCTTCCAGCCTTTTCGGCTGTCCGACGTTCCAAGACGGCTCAATAGGCCCCCAAGAGCGCCCCAAGACGGCCCAAGAGGGCCCCAAGACGGCCCCAGAGTCGCCCAAGACAGCCCAACAGAGCCCCAAGACGGCCCCAAGATGCGCCCGAGAGGGGGACCACGACTCCAAAATTCGACCTTCCCGCTTGAAGAGTGCCCCAGGAGGCCCCAAGGAGCCCACAAGAGGCCCCAGGAGGCCCCCAAGAGGCACCAAACGAGGCCCAAACGAGGCCTCAAGAGGCCACAAAACAGCCCCGAGGAGGCCCCACAACTGTCCCAAAACGGCTACCGAGAAGCTGCGAAACTGCCTTCACGACGTCCCCGACAGGCTCCAATGGGTTTTTCCCGCTCCAGACGGCTGCAAGACGGCCGAAGACGGCCTCCAAGACGGCTAAGACGGCCCCAAGATACTTCCAAGACGGCCTAAGATGTCAAGATGGCCCAAGACGCCACAAGGGGCCCCCAAGAGGCCTCCAAGTCAGCCCAAGAGGCCTCCAAGAGGTCCTCCAGAAAGGGCCGAAGAGGCCCAAACCATTGATTTTCCGTAGGTTTTTGAAGGATTTTGGCACTTGCTTTTCGGCCTTCCGACAGCTCAAGACGGCCCTAAGATCGCCCGCAAGGCCTCCAAGATGGCCCCATGACGGCCCAAGAGGCTCCCAAGACGGCCCAAGAGGGCCCAAGGGGCCTCCAAAGACGGCCGAAATGGCCTCCAAGACGGCTAAGATGGCCCCAAGATGCCTCCAAGACGGCCCAAGACGCACCTAAGACGGCCTAAGGTGGCCTCAATATGGCTCAAGACGGCCCAAGAGGTCCCCAAGAGGTCTCCAAGACGGCCCAAAAGGCGTCCAGGAGGTCTTCCAGGAGGGCACGACGAGGCCAAAATCATTGATTATCTTACGGTTTTTGAAAGATTTTGGCATTTGCTTCTTCTCGGGATTCCGACGGCTCACGGTGGCGCAAGAGGCCCCCAAGATCGCCCAAGAGGCCTCCAAGATGGCCCCATGACGGCCCAAAAGGCTCCCAAGACGGCCCCAAGAGGGCCCCAAAACGGCCCAAGAGGCCTCCAAGACGCCCAAGATGGCCTCTAAGAACCCCTGATATGCCCGAAGAGGGCCCCAATACGACCCAGACGGGCCCCCAAGACGGCTTCCGACGGCGTCCGACAAGCCAGGAACGCCCTAAGACTGCCAAAGAGGCTCCCAAGAAGCCCCCAAAGGCCCCCCCAAACCCTCTAAGAGGCCCCCAGGAAGCTCCCTGGAGGCCGCAATAGTGCCCCAAGAGGCGCCCAAGAGGCCTCCTCCTCCCCCTCCTCCTCTTCTTGCTCCCCCATGCGTTCCCCGAAGTCTTTCCAAACCGACTCGGGGAACAACTGGCCCGATAGCTTGGCCAAGCTCTGGCTCAACTGTCGGCCACAGAGGCGCTTCCAAAGGGGCAGGGGGCGGCGGTGATCGCCGGAAGCGCCTTCGATACCCGCATGCATACACGTACACATGCATGCATGCGCTTACGTTCGGGCACGCTTTCATGCATACGTGTACACATGCATTCGCACAAATGCAAATGCGTACATAAACCCATCATGTATAGATCACGTACGCAGCATATATACACAGGCGACGAGAGCCCCGAGAGCCCCGAGGACCCAACTTCGATGACTTTCTTGTTTTTTCCAATGTTGTTGGCTTTCTCGCCTTTTCAGCGTCGCGACGTTCCACGACGGCCCGAGAGGCCCCCAAGAGAGCCCCAAGACGACCCAACAGGGCTTCAGGTCGGCCCAAGAGCCGCACAAGACGGCTCACAATGGCCCCAAGGAGACCCAAGGCAGGGAGCACGAACCGAAGAATTCAGTTCTTCGGCCCCAAAGGCCCCCAGGAGGCCCCGAGAGGCCCCACAGAGGCCCCCGAGAGGCCCCCAAGAGGCTTCCCGCAGACGGCTCCGAGCCGGCCCAAGACGCGCTGAAGACGGTTCCAACACCGCCCGACGCCCTGAAGAGAGTTTCAAGACGGCCCACGAGCACGAGAAAGTGCTTCGAAGGTTCTCCAGGGGCCGTTTCCACTGTCCGCTGTCCGACGCTCCAAGATGGGAACAACGGCCTTTCAGACCGCCCCAAACTGGCGCCAGAGGCTCCCAATAGAACCTCACGACGGACCCTGAGTGCCTCAAGATGGCCGCAAAGGGGCCCGAGAAAGCCCAAGGACACCCCAAGCTGGCCGAAGATGGCCCCCAGACGGCCCCAGAGGCACCCAAGACAGTCAAAGGCCTTCCGCGGAGTATTCTCCGAGGGCCTCGAGCGGACATAATCACTGATTTTCCGTAGGTTTTGATGTGTTTCTGGCCTTCTCGCCTGTAAAGTTTTCCGATGCTTCCAGACGGCTTCAGAGGCCTGCAAGACCGGCCCCCCGACGGCCCAAGAGCTTCCAAGTAGAGCCCTGAGACGCCCTCCGACGCCCTCATACGGCCCCAGAGGAACCCAAGACGGCCCAAGAGCATTCCAAGACGGGCGAAGCTCGCTTCAAGATAGCCCAACAGACTGCCAAGACAAGCCAAGCGGCTTCCGAGAGGCGTCCTGCGAGACCCCAATCGGCAAAATCATTTTCGTGTTTTTTTGCCTCCTCCCTGTCTCGGCTTTCGAACGCTAAAAGACCGCCCAAGAGGCTCCCAAGACAGCTCGAAGACGGCCCAAGAGGCCCCCAAGAGGGCCCAAAGACGGCCCAGGAGAGCCCCAAGACGGCCCCAGAGCCGCCCAAGACGGCCCAAGAGGGCCCCATGAAGGCCCCAAGAGGGGCCCAAGAGAGGGAACACGAACCGAAAAATCGAGCTCTCCGCCCCAAGATGCCCCCATGAAGCCCCAAGAGACCCCCAGGAAGCCCTCAAGAAACCTCAAGAGGCCCCCAAGAGGCCAAAAGAGGCCCCTAAGAGGCCCCAAAACCGCTCCCAAGAGGCTTCAAAACTGCTTCCAAGAGGTCCCCGAAAGGCCTGCCACGAGATCCCAACAAATTCTCAAGAGGCCTCTGACCCACCGCCCAGGCACGGTGGTGGGAGGGGCTGAAGGTCAGTGTATATACGCATGCATACACGTACACATGCATGCATGCGCTTGCACTCGTGCACGCTTTCATGCATACGTGTACACATGCATTCGCACAAACGCAAATGCGTACAGAAATGCAACATGTATAGAACACGTACGCAGCACACATACACAGGCGACGAGAGCCCCGAGAGCCCAACTTCGATAACTTTCTTGTTTTTTCCAATGTTGTTGGCTTTCTCGCCTTTTCAGCTTCGCGACGTTCCACGACGGCCCAAGAGGCCCCCAAGAGAGCCCCAAGACGACCCAACAGGGCTGCAGGACGGCCCAAGAGCCGCACAAGACGGCTCACAATGGCCCCAAGAGGCCCAAGGAAGGGAGCACGAACCGAAGAATCCAGCTCTCCGGCCCCAAAGGCCCCCAGGAGGCCCCAAGAGGCCCCACAGAGGCCCCCGAGAGGCCCCCAAGAGGCCTCCAAGAGGTCCCAGGAGGACCCCAAAAGGCCCCAAGAGGCGACTACACTCGCCCGAACAGGGCCCAAAGAGGCTTCCCGCACGACGGCGCCGAGACGGCCCAAGACGCGCTGAAGACGGTTGCAATACCGCCCGACGCCCTGAAGAGGGTTCCAAGACGGTTCACGAGCACGAGAAAGCGTTCAGAAGGTTCTCCAGGGGGCGTCCCAATCATGTTACCGGAAGGCGGTCTGGGAACATGCCGTGCAGCACCCCCCAACTTGCCCTGGAGCCTTGCCGGGTGAGCCCAGGGGAGCCAGGGACGGCTCCTCAAGCCCTCCAAATTCCTCCAAACCTCAGGCTCGGGGGGTCGTGCGCCTTTCGGCGTCCCCGAATCCTCCTTTTCCTCCTCCTCTTCTCATCCCCTTTCCTTTTTCACCACTCGAGCCCGCCCCATCCCTGCCGGCCCTCCTCCACTTGCGCTTCCTCTGCCAGAGGTGCCCCGACTCGCCGAACGAATGTTAGAAGACGCCCAAGATGGGCTCCAGACGGCCCGTGCGGCTTCCAAGATACTCCAGATTTCGTAATAAAGGCAGGGGGGTCTCATTTCGGGGGGGGTCTCTTCCAGGCTATCTTGGAGGGCCTGGGGGGGTCTGGGGACGGTGTTTTGGAGGGTTCTCCCACGGGGGGGGGTCTGAAATGGCTTGTCTTGGAGGGTCCAGACCCCCTCCCTTTTATTACGAAATCTGGAGTACCCCTCGAGGCCTCCGAGAACACTCCCAAGAGGGCGTCAAAAGCCCAACGTTATCAGCTCTTTTTTGGACAACGTCCATGCTTTTAGTGTGCCTCTCGGACCGTCTTCAAGCCATCTTGGACGTCTTCGAGCGCTCTTGCACCGTCTCGGAGGCCTCCTGAACCGTCTGGGGAGCGCTTTCCAGCCTTCCGAAATCCCCCCGAAGGCCCGCAATGAGTCCTGGCCTCAGGGGCACAGTGAGCACCGCGGGTGGCAGGAAGTTTGGGAAAAGTGGGAGTCGTCGTCGTCATCATCATCGTCCCCCCCTCTTTTTTCACCACTCAAGCCCTTCCATCCCCGCCGTGAGCGCGACTGGGGCTTCCTTTGGGCCATCATGGGAGGGGCCTCCCTGGGGCGTTTGCGGGCCTTGAGGCCTTCATGGGGAGCCGCGGCTGACGCGGTAGCGGCGGAGAATGCCATCAAGGCCTCCTTCTTTGTCCTCGTCCTCCTCCTCACCCTTTGTCCGTTTTTTCTGCCATGACCTCTTTGTGGTACTTTCGGGCTGCCCATGGACCCTGGCGAGGCCAGATATGGAACCCATCAAAACCCCATTCCACCCCGCGCCATGGCGGGCCGACAAGGCCCATAGCCACAGAAAGTTTACCTTTAACCCTACAAGTGCCCTCAGAGAACGCCCAGGAAGAGCGCGAGACGTCGAGGATGTGCAGATTTTCTCTACTTCAGGCGCGCTCGCCGGGATGGGTTCAGAATTAGAGGCCGGGTGTCAGAGTGCAGATATGTTTCGGCGAGGGCGTTCGGGTCAGACGTTCGGGTCAGGGCGTCAGGGGTTCGGGCAAGGGTGTTCGGGTCCGGGCGTTAGGCTTCGGATGCGAGGGTGGGGCCGCGTCGCCGCTGGCCTAGCCGTACTTCATGTACGGCAGGCCCGCGTTCGCGATCGTGCGGGCGCGGCGCGTGGATGAGGGGGAGGACACTCGCTCCTCGTCCTTCTGCTGTCCTGCTGCTCCTGTTGCCCTTCCCATTTCCTCTTCGTCCTCCTCCTCGCTGCACACATCGGCTTTTTGGAACACCGACCGAGCTCACCATAGAGGATATCGATGATAATCTCGAATGTTGGCACAAGGCTGAACTTTGGGATCGTCTTTTCGACCAGCATTGCAACTTAGCAAAGTCTCGGATTTTCAGAAGTGACCCGTCGTTGGCGATATTTTCTGTTGTGCCTGTTTTCTGGTGTCTGCTGCGCGGTGGAGCCAGAATCAGTCTTTCGCATACCCTGGACGAGCACTGAGCTTCCAGTGATGCCATCGCTGTTCAGGAAAGACCCCATCGTATGTCCAAGCGAGGCGGAGGAACTCTAACGCATGGCGAGGAGAGGAGGGGAGGGGAGGAGGGGGGGGAGAAGAATTGTGATCGGAGGAGGAGGATGAGGAGGAGGAGGTGGAGGAGGAGGGGGATGAGGAGGAGGAGGGGGAGGGTAAATGGGATGATGATGATGATGATGATGATGATGATGGTGATGATGATGATGATGACGATGCTGATGGCGATGATGATGGTGATGATGATGGTGATGATGATGATCATTATGCGGATGACGACGATGATGTTGCTGATGATGATGCTGATGATGCTGCTGCTGATGGTGATGGTGATGGTGATGGTGATGGTGATGGTGATCATGATGATGCTGATGATGATGATGCTGATGGTGATGGTGATGGTGATGGTGATGGCAATGATGATGTTGATGCTGATGATGATACTGGTTGGGATTATGATGCTGATGATGATGCTGATGCTGATGCTGATGATGACGATGACGATGACGATGACGATGACGATGATGATGATGATGATGATGATGATGATGATGATGATGATACTGATGATATTGCTGATGATGCTGCTGCTGATGATACTGCTGCTGCTGATGATGCTGCTGCTGATGATGATACTGATGATACTGATGCTGACGTTTGCTGCTGACGATGATGATGATGATGATGATGATGATGATGATGATGATGATGATGATGCTGCTGCTGCTGCTGCTGCTGATGATGATGATGATGATGATGATGAGGATGATGATGATGATGATGATGATGATGATTATGATGATGATGATGATGATGATGACGACGACGATGCTGCTGCTGATGATGATGATGATGATGATGATGAGGATGATGATGATGATGATGATGATGATGATTATGATGATGATGATGATGATGATGACGACGAGCGATGCT
>CAUYUJ010015743.1:142863-187863 GCA_963575745.1 Prorocentrum cordatum
GCTGCTGCTGCTGCTCCTCCTCCTCCTCCTCCTCCTCCTCCTCCTCCTCCTCCTCCCTCTCCTCCCCTCCCTCCCATCTCCCTCCCTCCTGCCTCCTCCCTCGTCCTCCATCTTCCCTCTCCTCCTACTCTCTCTCGTCCCCCTGCCTCCTCGCCTCCTTGCCTCCCTGCCTCCTCCCACCTGCTCCTGCTCCTGCCGCTCCCGCGGCTCCCGCTCCTGCTCCTCTCCCCTCCCTGCCCTCGCGCCTGGGTCCGAGGGATCGGAGGGCCGCCGCCCAGGTCGGAGGGAGTGTGCTTGGGGAGTCCAAGGGAGGGAGGGAGGGAGTCCCGGGAGGGAGGGAGGGAGGGAGGGAGGGAGGTGGGAGGGAGGTAGGGGGGAGGAGGGATGGAGTCCAGGGTAGGGAGGGAGAGGGAGGGAAGTGGCTCCGGGTATGTCTATGTGTTTGTCGGAGGGAGTGTGCTTGGGAGGGAGGGAGGGTTCATATCCCCAGCCCCAGACTTCCGGCGGAGATTTCGTCGCGTCATCCGCGGCGTAACTCATACATCTCGGTGTCCAGGGCCCGTCTCCGGGGCCCCAGGACCATCCTCGAACATTGATCCAGGACGAGAATTCCCCCCCCCCCCTGGGGAAGGGGCCGAGACTTCTGGGGCCCGCAGACTGACAAATGGTCCCCACGGCGTCTCCGCGCCCGTTTCGGCACACCCTCACGCGGATCGTGCCCCACAGGGAGCTCCACCTCTCCACCTACGGCCCCTGTGGGTCTGGCGCGCATGCCGCCCCAGGTCCCTTTCAGCACTACGCTCGCGCGCATCGTGCCCCACGGGGAACTCCCTCTCACACGGTCCGTGCCCCGTAGTGAGATCAGCGCCCTTCTGCGTGCTTGCTCCAGACGCCCCTGTCCGCACTGCCCGAACTCCATGCCTCCCGTGGAGCGCAGTATATCAGGAGAGGGCCAGGCCCTGCACCGCACTCAACGGCACAGGCCCACTGTGGCACGCCCCTCACGCGTTCCGATCCCCTGAGGAAGTTTTGCCTCCAGCCTCAGAAGCAGGCTCAGATGCAGGACTCGCATGCCGCCGCCCCGCCCATTTCGGCACACCGCTCCCGCGTTTCATGGAGTCATGGCCCACATGCCGCCCCTCGACCATGTCGGCACACCGCTTACACGAACCGTACACCAGCTGACTGTGCAAAGTTTCCACCACCCACAGCAACAAAAACACACAGTAACATGTAGCAGCACCGACAACACTAGCACAACTCACCGACCATCCACCACCATCAATAGTAGCAGCAAAATACCGACAACACCGACTCAGCCCTCACCAACGCCGACCACCACTGACCAACAACATCACCAACACCAACGAGCAGCACTGACCACCAGCGGCCAACAGCATCGACCACCGCAGACCACCACCGACCACCAAAAAGCACCGACAATCAACATTGACCACAGCACACGCACCGACTACCAGCACTGACCATCAGCAGGCAACACCGACCACAAACTGAATCCTAAACCTCGTCTTCATCATGTTCTATTTACCTCAGTTCGTGTACCAGTTCACCCGCACTTTCTGTTTGTGCCGGTCCGTGCACTGTTCCGCCCACTTTTCCTCTCTCTACGGGCACGGGCCTATTTTGTGTATCATTCCCGCCCAACACCTCCTGCAACCCTTGGGCGCGGAACTTCTGAGGCTGCGGAATCCCGCCCCACACTAAACGGCACGGACACTGCAGTGCCAGGTACTGCGCCGCTCCGCCTCCGTTCGTTCGCTCCGCTCCCCCCCCTCCTTCCCCCTCCATTTCCATCCTCCTCTCCTCCTCCCCCTCCCCTCCTCCCCTCCCTTGTCCCATTCCCTCCTCTCCCCCGTCCCCTCTCCTTTCCCTCGCCCCCTCTCCTCCCCCTCCCCCTCCTCCTCCCCTCCTCGCCTTTCCGTCCTCCTCCCCCTCCCCCTCCCCCTTTTTCTCCCCCTCCCCTCCCCCTCCCCTCCTCTTTCCCTCCTCCCCCCCTCGTCCCTCCAGGGGGCTCGCGGGGCCACGCTGCGCCGCACGTCGTCGGGGCCGGCGTCCGCGTGCGCGCAGGCCCGCGGTGGGGCGGGGCGACGCGGCGCGACGTTGAAGAGGAGGAGGAGGAGGAGGAGGAGGAGGAGGAGGAGGAGGAGGAGGAGGAGGAGGAGGAGGGGAGCAGGTCCGTAACCATTTTGGCTCAAGTCAGTAGTGTTTCGCTCAGGACGAGAGTTTTGGCACAGGGGGGACAGCGGCCCCTACCAGCTTTCAGTTTGGTACAGTACTGGGGCATCAGCCCCCGCTCTTTGCTGTACAATTTCTCACAGACAATGCCAGGTTGGGGCTGTCGCTCCTGCAACCTGTGGAACACTGGCAACCGCGCAAAATGTCACGGATGTGGAGCTTACAACCGACGGCAAGCAGCCCAGTGGTCAGGCCTCTTACTTTAAGGGTAGGTCTTTGGGAGATGTTATAGTATCGGGAGCATAGCTCGCGCGCGCCGATGCCTTTGGCCCAAGGCACGCGCGCCCTATTTGCCCGGACACCGCGAGTGTTCGCTATGTGCTGGAAACATCATTACATCGATCTTATCCTATCTTATCCGTCCACCCCTCATACTGTACCTTCACAGCAGAGCGATGGGCGCTATTTGCCATATTTGAGCTACCAGGCTCACTTTCGACTTGGTAGCGGAGCTGGCCGCACTCTCGTGTGGTCAGCTCTTGCTCTTCTTAGCCTCATTTTCTTCGGCACGATCTTCGTGACCACCTACCACCCTGCGCCACCACTCCCAGTACGTTTACGAGGATCTATCCAAGAACAAGAAGCAACACGAGAGGTACGACGTCTAGACGACCAGACTGGTACCATATACGCTTCATCATTGCGTTACCACCAACCGCTCGGCAACGAGCTAACAGCGCAATACTTGAAGCAGGGGCGGGGGGACCCGCCAGACAGAGCGCCTCGAAGACTCGACAAGGCGCTACCCCAGCGCGACAACGCGCATCATAACCGTCCTTCTCTACACATTCTCGGGCTAGTCGTTTTCGCTATTATATGGTTCGCGCTGGGGGCAGCAATCGGACACATGCGTCGAGGAGAAAACAGCACCGATGGGCAAACACATGGCCCATATTGGGACCCTCAAGGTAATGTACCTTTTCGTGAGTACATCTACGAGGTCAACGCATGGCTCAACGTTACTAGCGGACGTATGACGCCACAGGCCCAAGCGGCCGCAATACAACGCGGCCTAGGTGGCCTAGCGAGGACATTCGCCATGAGGGTACCGCCTGACATTATAAACTATGGTGCTGACATCGATGGGGTCCACACAGACCCAGTGACCTACAACATGTTCCTCCTAAGCATGAAGTTCGAACGCCTGGAAGATGAGCGACAGCTCACTTCCGGCACACAACTCATCGACTTCCACGTGCCTCACGGGGAACGAATCGATGTCATTATAAACTATGGTGCTGACATCGATGGGGTCCACACAGACCCAGTGACCTACATCATGTTCCTCCTAAGCATGAAGTTCGAACGCCTGGAAGATGAGCGACAACTCACTTCCGGCACACAACTCATCGACTTCCACGTGCCTCACGGGGAACGAATCGATGTCACCCTTACCCGATTCGAAATGGCCCGACTTGAGGCACAGTCGGTGGGATTTGACCTTCCCAACTTCCAACTGCTAACCACTATCCTATTCCGCGCCTTAGGCGTCGGCAACCAGCGAGCCATGCAACTCTTACAGCCACTCAATCACCAAATGCCCCGAACACAACAACAGTATGATGAGTTGCTGGAGAGGATGCGTTCGATAGGCCACCTATCTGAACGGTCTCCTGGTAACATAGGATCTGTGTTTGGAAGAGGAAGGGGATCTGGTAGTGGAAATTTCTACACTACCTTGACTACTGAAGCCCAGCCTGGAAACGAGCCCTCAAGCATATGGGCCGATGACCCAGGATAATCCACTGCTTTATTAGCAGGGGATCGATCGCAACCAAGCGGGGCAACCAGCCCTCCTTCTAGAGAACCACAACCACACCGCTCCTTATGGGGGGAATCAAACCCCCTAACCGACGGTGTATCCACCTACTTGGGAGACGAGGATTTCGACTCCGGCACCGATACAGACACTATATCATCAGATGGTGTTGAAGTTCTAGATTGGTCAGATATCATGAATATGGATAACGACAATCGGCGTGCTGAACATTTGTTCTGGTTACTACAACAAGCTAAACCAAGGTGGAGGAGGTTCACGCGAAAACCAGTGCGTCGTGTTAGAAGGAGGATACGGAGAAGTTTTAAGGGAAAAGGTAAAGGTAAGCGAGGTCGTCGGAGGTTGAACGGACGAGGCATCGCGGCATTTCTCCAGAGGCTCTCAGATGAACAACATGATGAGATATTCTTTGGGGGAAAAGGCCGTGGTAAAGGCCGTAGAGGGACCTCAGGAAAAGGCAAAGGCAGGCGGGGAAACCCGCGAGGTAGCGACGGCCAGGTTCTTAAATGCCATGAATGTGGTAGTTCCGATCATCTTGTACGAGATTGTCCAGTGAGGGGAAATGGAAAGGGCAGGTCGACCGAAGTCCATTTTGGCTCAAGTGAACCATCCATTGAGTATCTGAGCCTCCAGGACTTTGAGGCTATGGAGCAGATATTTTTCACTTGGGTTGTTGGCATGGACAACGTCGACGAGCTCGAGGCGTATGGTCATGGATTGTACGCGTACTACCTCGAGTACGTCCGCCGGTTCGTTATGGGCAATAACGAGCTCACTCCCGTGGACACGGTACGCTGGGAAACCAGCCTCTTTCTTTCTTCGACTGGATGTTCGGGAACCCAGGCAACATCATGGCCTACGAGAGTAGCGACGAGGACACCACTATAGAGGCTTCGCCTTCCGAGGTTCAACGACACCTCGAACCTCCGCCCGAAATCCCGCCTGGAAACAGGCCGTCTTTGATGGGAGAATATCCCCAGACCACTGAAGACTTAATTGAAATGGAGTCTCAGGCATTTGTTCAGGCCTTCATTGCAGGCGAACCAGATACTCCGTTTATACCTCCTGGTTCGCTTGCTCCAGGCGAATATGGACCACGCACCCTTTTGCAGACCCTCATGAGGATGCATGAGATACTTATTACTGGTTATCCTGAGAGTCAAGAACATATCGAAGCTGACATTATGATAGAACAGGATACTGATGCTTGTGGTAGCTCAGAGCTGTTGTTGGCAGCTCTGACTCTCATTGACAGCGTGCATCCTCAGGACGTGCAGAGACACTTGATATACTCCCGTGGTAGATGGCGTAATGCTCTAGAAATGGCTATTGCTATGCGCGGTCATGATCTTCCTCCGCCAGGATGGGGTCTCCAGGCGGTGGGAATGTGGCCAAACCATACGGCCATGCGCAATATTGCCGGGCAGCCTGTGCTCGGCAACGAGCCTGAGCCGACAACAGCGCCTCCTACCCCGGGACAGCCGAGCGACGCACAGACGCCGGCTATGCAGGGAAACCTGCCTGTACCAGATACGCCAATGGCCATCATCATAGGTAGTTCGACATCAGAAGAAGTTGAAGGCGATGGTTGCGGGTTAGATGAGGATGACGTCACCATCCTCATGATGGACGTGAATGGTGAGGAAGAGGTTGACTTCGATCCTGATGAGTCTGAATCATCATCACCATCGGCACAAGCGCCATTTGCGCCGAGCTCCATCCAGCAGGGAGACCTGCCTCCATCGGACGATCCATCTGGGATCGCACAGGAGCCTCCTCAGGCACCTCCACCGGGTGCCGCTCCTGCTGCTTCGGCAGCTTCTTCTGATGAGAACACCAGAAGGTCTCGTTCCCATACGCGCGTCAGAGAAGAGCCACATCCACAGGCTCGACTTCCTCGTGAGTGGAGGCAGGCTGGCCCAAAAGAACACGCTCTTAGGAGAGGTGGCCAGCTACTTCCGTACAACGACCCAAGACGCCGAAAAGGGGAACACTCGGCCTTCGGCAAGGGCAACCCTGCCTATAGGGGCAGTGATGGCAAGGCCATCCGCGGAGGCTATCAGATTGCAACAAGTATCCGCCGCCCTGAAATTCAAGAAGCGCGGACTCAGCTGCGAGACATTATCGCGGCGCGCAAGCAGTATAGGCCTCACGCAGCATGCGGACCTTGTTCCGAGCCGTTCCAGAACCACAGGCCAGGATGCCCCGTTGGCAACAACGAAGGCCTGAGCCCCAACAGGGGCAAAACCCCTCATAAAGAGGGCCATCCGCAACTTATCCCGATGACACAGGACGAGATCGCAGAAGTGAATCGTCGTCTCGGGATCTTGAGCCACCTGGATCCGAAAGAAGAAGAGAAGCCTACTCCTGTTCCAAGGGGACTGGTAGCCACGACCCAGGAAGAAAAAGACGCGCTCTTTAGTCTTCCTAGTATGCGAGGAAACTCGCCTGGCGTCTCTAGCGAGTCCCAACAACCAGAACCGACAATCAAGGGCGAGAAAAAGGCTCAACGTGTGGCGGAGGACGAGGAGCGTATGCGGACAGCAGAAGAACGCACTCGCGAGGCAACTCGCAAGATGTTGGAGGATTCTAGTAAGATCTACATGAAGGGGGCTACGAAGCCCCCACTCCCACTAACTTCGAAGGCTAAGAGTGAACCCCCGACACCTAAGCCGTCCTCGGTGCCGAAACCGAAGACGAGCCCTCAGGACCCTGGGCCAGACGTGCAGATGGGAGAGAGCGTGATCCACCGCCGCTTTACTGTGGAAAATTGCCAACCTTTTCCTCCGGAACCCGGGGGTCGCCCCCCCCCCCCCTCCGAAATCCCACCCCCCCCCCTGGTGGAACCTCCCCCCCCCCCCCCCCCCCCCCGGAACCCAACCCTCCCCCCCCCCCCCCCCCCCCTCCTCCCGGCAAACCCCCCCTCCCACCCCTCCCCCCCCCCCCCCCCCCCCCGGATCCGGAAAAACCGGGGGGGTCACTACCGGTTAGAACCCCCCCCCCCCCCCCCCCTCCCCCCCCCGCGCCCCCCCCCCCCCCCCCCCCCCCCCCCCCCCCCCCCCCCCCTACTCACCGCCAGCAAACGACTCCGGGTCCCCACCACCGTCCGCATCACATCCCCCACTGGTGTTCCCAGCACCACTGTCCTCACCACCGCTGTCCCCACTGGTTCCACCACCGCCCCTACTGTCCCCACCAGTGGCCCCACCACTGTCGCACTGTCCCCGCTGTCCCCAGAACTGTTCCCACCACGGTTCCACTCTCCCCACTGTCTCCACGGCCCCAACCACTGCCCGACTATCCCCACTGTCCCCACTGTCCCACTGACTCCTCCGCTGTCCCACTGAGCTGTCCCACTGTTCCCACCACTGTCCCCACTGTCCCCACCACTGTCCCCACTGTACCTCTGTCCCATTGTCCCACCGCCGTCCTCGCCACCGCCTTCACCACTGTCCCCACCACCATTGTACCCTCCACTGTCCCACTGTTTCCACCTCATTCCCATTGTCCCCACACCACTGTCCCCACCACCACCGTCACCACCACTGTCCACTGTCCCCCCCTGTTCCCACCATTGTCCCCACCACTGTCCCCACCACTACCGTCCCCACCACTGTCCCACTGTCCCACTGTCCCCACCACTGTCCCGCTATCCCCTCACCACTGTCCCCACCAACACCGTCCCCACCACTGTCCGCACCCCCACTCGGTTTTCGAGGGGGGGGGGGTTCGAACCGGTAGTGACCCCCCCCGGTTTTCCGGATCCGGAGGGTGGGGGGGGGGGGAGGGTTCGAACCGGTAGTGACCCCCCCCCTTTTCATGATGAGCTGGGGGGGGGGGGGAGGGGTTCGAACCGGTAGTGACCCCCCCCCGGTTTTCCGGGAGGGGGGGGGGGGGAGGGGTTCGAACCGGTAGTGACCCCCCCCGGTTTTCCGCCAGCAGCGGTAGAACACGCTCTTTCGCAGATGGAGGTGCCTCGAACTGAAACTCCGAGGCCGCCGATTGGCGCAACTCCTACACAAGCGTCTGAGCCCAAGCAGCAACCTCAGGACCCTATGGAGGAACGAAGACGCCCGCCTAGTCGCAGCAGCTCCATTGCGAAAAAGGCGGCAGCTTTCGAGCGTAGTGGGTATGCACCTGCGCCAGCTTCGCCTGTGGCGGCCCGTTCCAGGAGGTCCGATGAAGGTGCTATGTCGAGGGGTACCTGGGTGCCGAAGATCAGGGGCAGCGCCAGTCGCGCATCTCCGCGGGGAAACCCGCCAGGCGCTGCCGCCGCAGCTTCCTCCTCTTCAGGAGCTGCAGCCTCTTCAGCAACAGAGGTTCCGATGCGGGGAAACCCGCCAGTGGTTCAGCTGCACCACCCAGGTGACACGTCCTTCACTAGTGGGACTCCGAAGGTGATCAGGGATAGACTTGCGCTTCGGAAGATCCCACCGATACGCTCGGTGGATGAGACATTCATGAAGGAATGCAGGAAAGCTGGAATCCTTCCCACATCAAATGACATTCTCAAACAGCTGAGTAAAGCTCTCAGCAGGATATGCAGACATGCGCCAGACAGACCACACAATCCTGTGTGGGGCCTGGAATCCTTCGATGATCATGATGGTTGGGTTAACCTAGTGGAACTCGTTGACCATTATCCGTGGAACACAGGTCAATCAAGACACGCTGGGTATAATCCAAAGTATGACGAGGCCAAGGTCATCAACGAGCAGCTATATGGGCGCTCGGTTGACCAACTAGCAGCCATCATGATGGAAGTTGTTCATGTCCGTGAACCAGACGGAGAAGAAAAACAACGCCTACAGTTCAAGGTGTTGATGCGGGACTCTGGAGAGCCCGCTATCTTCATCCGCGCCTCTCAGGGGCATTCATGGGCATTGAAAGCCCCATGGTCGCTGTACAGCTACATTGTGCTGTGCGACCAACCTGCCGGGAGACCGGCCCCATGCCCCGAAGTTGCTATGCATGGCACTCGATGGCACGCCTTCGAAGGGATTATGTATCACGGCCTGTCCTGTAGACCTGAGCATAACACGAAGAAGAGATGGACAGGCCGGTCGCACATTCATTTCGTGCCGACAGTTCGCCGTCGTGCCGTGAACAGTGGGTGGGACCCAGACTCAGACATCATCATCTTCGTAGATTGGCGTAAGGCCATACAAGATGGTATGAAGTCCTGTTGGTCCGATAACGGAGTCCTTTCGTCCGAGGGAAATAACGGTATCATCGAACCGTATTACATCTCTCATGTAGAGGACCTGTCCACGGGAAGGCACTGGCGTAATCCAGAGTATCTGGGGAGCCGCCATGCTCGAGTCTCTGTCGCAATGATGTCTGCTCCTGACAGGTGGGCTGACGTTGGCACTGCCAGCGTCAAATATCAGTGGTCCCGAGACCAAGAGGGCGTCGACCCCCCCATGGTCTACCTCCACAGGGAAGTTGGGGACACTATAGCCCCACCAAGCTGGGAAACCAGCCTGAGATCCATCGGATCTTCATGATCACCGAGAGTGAGGCCGGGAGCGCGGCTCCAAGCCGTGCCCCAAGCCAAGGGCCTAGTGCCGTGTCTTGGCAGGCCATCAGTACCTCGGACCTGGATCAGATCGCAGCCGCGCTGAACCCTGACCAGGTAGAACAGCTGGCGGACAGGTTATACCAGCAGGACCCCTGGGCCGCAGGCCAGGGGCAATGTCCGCTATGGCTACGAGAAATCGTCAGGCCATGCAGGGAAACCTGCCTACAAGCGGACCTGCTCGGTTTGAGCCAATGCATGGAAGCCCTACTCAGAGCATGCACACTCCAAGGGGCATGACTCCATTGGGCACACCACCTGCACAATCCCCGTTCGGGACACCTGTCCGCCCTGCCACAAACGGCACTCTCATGGAGAGGATAGCTGCGGCTAGGGCTGAGCACAGCACAGCCCTCCTCAACATGATGCCGCCCGGCACGCCAACGAGTCAGCAGGGAAACCTGCCTGGCACACCAAGCCACCATAGGGCTAGTGTACCTGACGACTATCGTTCAAGAGTGGCGGCCGCGGTGCAGCAGGTGCAGAGCCATAATCTGCCTCACCCAAGTGGGCAGAGGTGGAGGCCAGCCTGGTCCTGGGAACCTGAGGGTCCCAACCCACGGGACCCTGCTCGGCAACGAGCCTTCATCCCGGCGTTTAATGCCCATCCGAGCATGTCTCAGGGCCAGAGGCCACCACCAGCGCAGATGAACCCGCCATTATACCCTGATGGGTCAAGGGTTCCGAACAAATTTGTTCGTGAATTGGCGGATCAGATGCATAACCTCACTAATGTGCGCTGCAGTGACCATTCCATGTACCCGCACATGGCCTTCATGCCTTCACCGACATCACCAGAGGTGGTTGTCCAGCCCACTGCCCATTCAATATCGTCTGGCAGTAGGGGCGTGCCTGACTACATCAGGCAGACGCACCACACTCAGCAGGCATGCTTCAGGAGAAGGCAGGCGGTGCAAAGTGTACGGGATCAGTCACGTGCAGCTGCACTTGATGTGGTGAGAAACAGGGGCTCACCTTTGCGAGGAAACTCGCCCGCCGTGACTCCTACCACTTCCATGCCAAATGTCGAAGTGCAGGAGGTGCTGAATCCAGCGGGGACACCCCCATCAGCCTTCATGCCCTCCGAGACGGTTCTGGAGAGGCAGCGGCGGGTATATCCCAGGGCAGCAGACGTAGAGGTCTTTACTGGGATGGAAGATACCTGTCCGGTATGCCTCGAAGAATTTCAGCCCAGGGACAGTGTCTACCGCCTGAGGTGCAACCACTTGTTCCACGAGGGATGCTGGAATTCAAATGTGGTGGGCCACGTTGCAAACCAGCGTGAGGGAGATCCCCAGCAGCCACCATGTGCTATCTGCCGAGCACCTGGCATCATAGCATCATCCTTCCCATGGGCCGGCTTCTTTAGTCAGACTCCTGAGCAATCAGCGAGAGAGCTGCGGGAGCTGAGGAGCATGGTGGAGGAGATGACGTCTAGGATGCTAGCTATGCAGACAGCTCCGTCACAACAGCAGGGATACCTGCCTGAAGAGGTAAGGCCGCCTATGGAAACGGGATATTTTGATCAGCTTATCCCGATGACGGCGCCTCAGCAGGGAAACCTGCATGATACTCCTCAGATGTCTCCCCAGAGTGGAGGCGAGGCTGAGATGTCACTGGACCCTGATCAGCTGCGTGAATTGCGTGTACGACATTTCCAGAATCAGATGGATAATACGCACACAACATTTATGCTGGATGCCAACAATCCTGAAACTGATAGTCCGTCGCTAGACTTATCAGAATCCTCAGTGGCGTCAGCAGCAACAGCAGCCAGGGCCGTCAACATCGCAGCGACGAACGAGGAGTTCGAGGAGTGGCTGCAGTACCGGGATCACATCACGAACGAGGGGCTGCAAGACATCGCCCTTCAGCCGCCTATGGAAACGGGATACTTTGATCAGCTTATCCCGATGACGGCGCCTCAGCAGGGAAACCTGCATGATACTCCTCAGATGTCTCCCCAGAGTGGAGGCGAGGCTGAGATGTCACTGGACCCTGATCAGCTGCGTGAATTGCGTGTACGACATTTCCAGAATCAGATGGATAATACGCACACAACATTCATGCTGGATGCCAACAATCCTGAAACTGATAGTCCGTCGCTAGACTTATCAGAATCCTCAGTGGCGTCAGCAGCAACAGCAGCCAGGGCCGTCAACATCACAGCGACGAACGAGGAGTTCGAGGAGTGGCTGCAGTACCGGGATCACATCACGAACGAGGGGCTGCAAGACATCGCCCTTCACTCGTACCTGACGTTGACAAGGCGCACGACCCGCGAGCAGTATAAGAGCATACGTGATGAGTATGCCAACTGGCGGGAGGAGCGTGGCGATCACGCCCAGCACGTGTCGTACTTCCAGTGCATCGACCTGGCACGCATGGCCGAGAGCGAGTCGCATGCCAGTGTCATGCGGGGTAACCCGCCAGGGAGTACGACTGTGCCGCGGGGAAACCCGCCTACCGACACAGCCGACACTTCAGAAACTGTGCACATCAAGCAGCCGAGTAAGACGTTCTTGGATGATGGTGGAAATTCCATACTCATCGACGTCGGTTCGAAGATCAACATCATGGGCGAGAACACGAGCCGTAAGTTCGTCCAGGCTGCCGAGGCACATGGCCGTACTTGTACGTTCGAGCCCCGCTCTCGTTTGAATATCAACGGAGTGGGAGAAGGGTCGGCCCCAGCGGATACCGTAGGCACATTCAGTATTGCCTGCGAGTACCAGGGGTCGGCCCAACTCGATTCATACAAGACGAACATTGTGTCAGGCTGTGGCAAGGACCTGCCAGCCATCCTAGGCCTCGATAGTATGCAGGACAAACGCACGATCATCGTGCTTGAACGAGGCCAGGAGAAGCTGATATTCCCTGGTAAGGGGCAGGTCAAAATGGAGCTCCCAGAAGGCTCCAAAATCATGCCGACGACAAAGTTGCCGTCAGGGCATCTGTCGATCAGGTGTGATTGTTTTGGAGCTGCGGGGCAACCCGCCTCGAGCTCAAGCAGCACGTCCTTCCAGACAGTGCTGACAGGCGAGCCGACCCCGGCGCAGGAGCGCAAGCAATTGCAGGGAAACCTGCCCCAGGGGTTGATGGAGACGCTCGCCAAGGCCACCATGCGAGGCGACAACATCGACGATCTTGAGACGTTCGATTGTTTTGTTGCCAGGACACTGGCCCAGCATGGTGGAAGTGTACCCATGGACGCTGTGCAGTCCCGCCGTAAGATAGTGATGGGATACACCAATCGTGAATTGCATACGGTCAGCGACGCTAGGTCCAAAGGCGTGCTGAAACAGCTGATGGATAATCCATCGATGCTGACAGCATTTGCGGAGCAATCCGCCTCTGAGGCCACGGCGCGCTGCAGTGCTGAGCTCCAGCATCTAAGGGAAGCCCAGATGCTGGCAGATATTGCAGGCACATCTTCTTCATCTTGAAGATGGCAGGGCGACGTCGCCCCCTCGTCGTCTTGCCTATTAACTAAAAAGCCGGGGGGTAACAAGGACAGCGGGGTAACCTGCCTTAGTAAGAGGGCTTTTGTCATTGAAGATACGAGGGAGGCCTGTGCCGACCTTCGCACACGAGGTTATATTTGTGACCGTATTTCCCACAACGAACTTATGACAAGCGTGGGCACAAGCTACCTAGGTGCGGTGATCAGTGGAGATTACACTCTCATATGGATCAGTACTCCGAGTGACTGGTACGTAAGAACTCCAGGAAAGAGAGTGGCCCCACATTGGTCACGTATCCAGAACCTGTTGATAAAAGCCAAGAAACTCCGCATGAAGATCATAATATTTGGTCCCCCAGGATATGTTTGGAAGTTATCTCCAGTACGTGACGCCCTGGAAGATCTAAAGTTGTCAGTAATACGGATGCGTTTGTGTCATTTCGGTATTCGGTTCAATATGCAAGACAGTACACCAAGCGGTACGTATATGCAGGTAGCATCTTCAATACCGATTAGCTCGAAGCTGTGGGCATGTACCTGTAAGCAGGCAATACCACAACATGTGTTGGATTGGTACGGCCATACAGTACGGCATGCTGAATGGCGAGCTCAGACACGTACTACACTCATCCGTCATTTGAACGACAACATCCTGGGGAGCACCACCACGCACGGAAACGTGCCTGTATACTTAAATACGTATACACGTACAGACCATAACACCCGTCACTACGTGACGACTAATAAGGGAGGACCAAAATGGTCTGAAGTCATCCGACGTGTAACAATCAACCTGGATACCAATGCGGTTATTCAGGATATCTCAGTTACCGATCAACCAACAGGATATGATTGGCATGCACCATTACCTGCAGGGGTTGCCAACATCAGTACTCGGTTGTATTGGCAACCCGAGGAACCGGTCTTGCTCGGAAACGAGCCGACTCAATCACCACAGAAACATCGACGCGTCATCATAGATGACTGTTCTCTCCCCCTCCCGACTCTGGCGATTGACGCATGTACCCATTCAACCACGACAATGAGTACACAGACCGACGAACAATAACGAGCAAGCTTTACCCACTGAATCGCGTATAAAGCAGAAGGAGAGGTTCAAAGCCGAAAAGGAAGCAGGCATCAAGCCTCGCCGCATTAAAAAGCACGTTGAAGACGGAAGCGATGATTGCGGCGACGACTTGTCAGGACTCGGACAGGATCTTATGGCAACCTGGAGTACTGACGTCCCTGTTGAGCTGATAAGCTCCGACGAGGACGATGACCTGTTCCTTACCCTCCCCACATCTATGCCCGACACACGCGCTAACATATACAGCATAGTTGCTACACTATGCTATGGTCATAACAACTGCGTGGATATGTTGGAGCTTTGTGGCGGTGAGGGTGGCATCTCAGAGCTGGCCTTCTCAAGGGGACTTTCCTCGGGCGGCAACCTGGACAAGACTGCATATGTCGACCTGGGAGACCCCTCGGTGCAGCAGGTTATAGATCATTACTTTGCTATATGCTACGTACGAGTTGCCATACTGCAACCCAGCTGCCGCACCACGGGACCACCATCCTACTACAACTACAAAGTCAACTACAACACTTGGGAACAGCACCATAAAGAAGACTTACCACACATAACTTATTGTGGTAAAATTGCTGTAACCCAAGATGACGCTCGGAGGTGGTTTATACGCGAACAACCTACGGGAACATGGGTAGATTATATTTCTCCATGGAAGAAGTTTGCCAACCGACCGCGCATTACAACCGTGCGCATTGACCAATGCGCTACGGGACTTAAAGACACGACTGGTGACTATATTAAGAAGCCGACAAATATCACCAGCAATGACGAGACAATTCTTAAACCCTTTGAGCGACTCAAGTGTAACGGTCAGCATGTGCACGCACAACCGTGCAATACCGAGCTTTCACTGGCACAAAAATACACCCGACGACTGCAGTCTGCCTTCGTGGAAGCTGTATATCTGGCGAAAGCCATTGACACCACGCGCGGAAACGCGCCTATAAGTACCGCACATGCTTATCCTACAGACCTTCCCGATCAAGCTGAACCAGGCGAAGGTATGAGACGCATCGGTGATCGTATCATCCCAAAGGTGGCTACTTGCCCGGCATGCATCGACAACGTCCGAAAGGACAGTCCTAGCCATAACAGAGACCCTACGCAGTGTAAATATCATGATTCCATCTCTGTATATTGGCCATGTCCAGCATGTCAGAGGGATCTTACGAGAAGCAAGGGTGTTAAGAACCACCTCGATACCGAACCTGGTAAATGTCGTTTTGCTGAACCATTTAAACTGCCAGACGACCACGACCCCGAAGGCAAAACCGTGCCAGCTTGGTGGAAACCCTTACCTAAACCTGGTGAGGGCCAAGCTTCAGCTTCAGGTGGCCGTCAAGGCGCACGCGCCAGGCCACCACGACCACGATCCTTCGGCAACGTCGATCCGACATCTGGTGCCAGCAGCTACGACATGCTACGAGACGCCCCCGAGCGTGGAAACACGCCTTCTGCGTCTTCTAGCGAAGTGCCACAGGTAGCGGCCCGCCGCGGCCGTCTACAAGGCGTACCACCACCTCCAGACGCAGTTAACACAGGGGACCAACTACGGAGAGCTACAAGGAACCCTCTTGCCTCCACCGGCTCTGGGGCTCCACGACTACCCGACTGGACGAGATTCGACATCCAACACAGTCTACAGAGTCTCCGTAGTCACGAACCTCATGTCGTGAAAAAGGAACTCCGAAAACTGCATCTGCGATGGCATCATGCGAAGGAGCCAAAGATGAGGCTAATCCTCGAAAAGGTGGGGCTTGATAACGTTCGACTGAACATGATCAAGGAAGTTTGCGATACCTGTCGGGAATGCAGAGCATGGGAACGTCCAGGAAACTCAACACTACCATCGGTGAGCCTTCCTGGTAACTGGCTCGATGAAGGGGAAATGGACCTCATGTTTTACAAGAAACGGACCATATTTCATATTATGGATCGTTGTATTCGCCTGGCAGCAGGCCTAGAAATTTCCGACAGAGAACGTGACGCTATCATCGACGCCTACCACTACTGCTGGATTGCCTATCACGGACCCTTCAAAGTTTTATACTCAGACGGAGAAGGCGCCCTGAATAACGATGCCGCTAAAACCATGATGGCCAATAAGGGCACGGAACTTCGTATCCGAGCACCTGGCCAACACGCGACTTCAATTGAGTCACGAAACGGCATTCTCAGAGGCGTCCTCCACATGATTGAGGAAGAATTGAATAGACACAACATCCCTGTTGTATTCACTAGAGTATTGGCGGAAGGCATCTTCGTTACTAATGCGTTTACGTTTTATAACGGAGTATCGCCATATCAGGCACACACAGGACGTCAGCCCTCTTTCCTCCCTGATCTCGATACCCTTGACTTTCCCAAGGGACCCGAGACTTCAGGACACGAACGAGAACGTCGTGTAAGGGAAGTCAGCCTAGAAGCTATAACTCAGGCTACTGCTGTGGCCAAGACAAATCGGGCTCTTAGGGCTAAGACGACTCCTGATGGTGCTCGCCTCTACTCATCAGGGGATTTGGTCGATTACCACCGACCTACTGCCACCAAGGACGACCATGGAGGCTGGAATGGCCCATTCCCGGTGATCCGAAATGTGCCTGAAAGAGGACATATTGTTGTCAAGGCAGGATCTCGTGAGGTAATTGTGATGTATCCTGATGCTCGTCACACACTATACATCGAATGTCTCCTCACACGGGAACTTGGCATGGATAATATGGCCATGCAAACCGTCCTTGCTTATGTGGCACACCTCAGCGCAGGGAAACCTGCCAAAGTTTTCGGTTATATCCCCGATTACAAGGGAAACCTTAATCTGTCAGACGACAGCAAGTTCCACCCGCGCGTACACTTAGCACTACAGTATCTCGTACGAAATTACTTCCGAGTAGAACATGTAGTAGCAGTTCGACTGGCTAAGAGTGTGTCAAGCTTACCTGCAGTAAAGTACGCCACCGGATCTACGCTGATCCACTATGACAACGACATCAGCCCGGCGTTCCACTACTACGAATGTGTGGGCACCGGCTTAAACATTTCTCAGATCATTGGTAGCAGTCACTCCAGACTTATTCAATGCTTGACTTCACGTGTCCCTTCCTTAGGATTTCACGACGATTTGGTTAAATATCAGCATTCAAGCAACACGTCTGGGGAACACGAGTCGCCTGGAAACAGGCCTTCTCCAGACACACCAGATGCTTCATCGCCGAGTGAAGGCCGTCTGTCGACAATCTATGAGGAAAATGAGGAACACAATATCGAAGCTATGATGCTGGAAGAGTGGTACGACGAGCTACGTATGGACCTTCATCCTACGACGATTACTGATGATTATCTTTATTGCGTCCCAACAACTATGCTGCCCGACCAATGTGTTTTGATTTCAGCATTTGTGGACGAAGATGATATTATATCATCTGATATGCTCGGAGACGAGCCGAAATCACGTGAATCCTGTCTAGTCTCTCTTTGTTCAACCACAACCGACGAGAGCTACTCTCTTGACAGTGATGAATATGGTCCTTACGTTGAATTATGTTTTACATCGGAAATGTCAAAAATAGTGTTGGATCAGGCTCAACTTGCACAGCTCGATACTGATATGGTCGCAACGATGAGAGTATATGTATCCTCTGCTGCTAAATGTGCTGTGGTTGTCAAAGAAGATGATCTACTGACCAAAGCCGACATAGCAGCACATCCAAAGGAGGTTAGTGAAGCTTTGTATACTGAGTTCAAAATCTGGATTGATACTCGATGCTTTGAGATGTATGATTTATCCAAAGCTTCCAACATCATGACATCCAGATATGTATACAAGTGGAAGTTTGTAAAGATGGGTACCGAGAACGTTAAAACCATTCGTCTCAGACTGGTCCTTCGTGGATTTATGGATACTGAGGCTTTTGATGTGGAAACATTCTCGGGGACCGCCCGAAGGCAGTCCCAACGACTCCTGGCAAGTGAAGCGGCATGCCATCCAGAGTGGATCTTAGCATCCATGGATATCGATAAGGCGTTCCTCAAGGGTTTGACCTATGAGGAACTTGCCCATGCCACCGGCGAGGAAACTCGCATGGTTTGCTTTACTCTTCCACCAGGAAGTGCTCAGGTACTTCGTACATTGCCCGGCTTCTCATCCTACGACGAAAGTCGACACTGTCTTAGATGCCTCAAACCAGGAACGGGTACAAAGGACGCTCCAAGAGCGTTCTCTCTCAAACTTCGTACGACCACACGAGCTATAGGACTTACACCGACCAGCTACGATCCTGAATTTGAATTCAGCCAAGACCTTCTGACGGCAAAACATGTCGATGATATTAACATGACAGGTCTAGAGAAAAATATAGACGACTATGTACAACGTGTCGAACAGGTGTTTGGCAAATGCAAGCTCAACAAGCACACATATACGAACTGCGCCGTTCGCTACACTAAGAATGATCAAGGAGTTGTGATCATGGACCAGGACGCGTATATCAAACAACTACGTCCTATCACACACCCAGAACTTACAGGAGCGGCGGCCGATGCCAAAGCCACGAAACTCATTACCGACATGTTCGTCAGCCTGCGAGGAGCCCTCGCCTATGCCCTTCTTACCCAAATCTGGCTCATGGTATACGTGGTCTCTCTTCAGAAATTTCAAGAGCCCACCAATCTGCAAGTCAGACGTCTGAATGCTGTGGCGCGAAAGCTGATCAGCAGCCCGAAACGTATCACCTTCCCTCGGATGAAGCCGACGAATGAAGTTGACATCCATAGCGATTCGGGGTATCGGAAGCTTACCGGGGAGGAGGATGACGAGACCAAGGGCTACGGCATACGCGGGGCCAATGTACTACGGCGAGGAAACTCGCCTCAAGGCAAGTCCGTCGTTCACCTCTGTGACGGACTATGCAAATCACACCGATTACAGGTGAGGTCCAGTTATGCTGCGGAGGCACTTGCAGCTGCACATAACCTTGATGAGTGTTACCCTACGCTCATTACTCTCCACGAGCTTGAGGCAGGAGCTTTGACTCCACGACAACTACGAGACATGCGTGAAGTTGGAGGCCTAGCTATCAAAGTCTCTCTTACCATAGACGCCGAGTCCGTCTACAAATCTTTATCAAGCAGGGATCTCAAGATACCTACAGAACGGACTCTGCTTGGACATATCAGCTGGATACGTGAGCTCATGGATATAGGTATAGTACATAATGTGCAATGGTGTGATACTAGGGATATGACCGCAGATGGGCATACAAAGGGAAGCATCGATCGGGAGCTGCTTCTGGAAGTGATGTCAGGCACTCAGTCATTTAAGTATGACGTGAAGCAATTTGTTCCCTTTCGGGGTCCCGAGGACAGAGACAAACCTAAGTCTAATCAATTTTAGTCTGTCCTTGTTGCCCTCGCGGTCCAATTTGCCAGCACGGGCGCCTACTATAAAGGCGCCCCTCTAGTTGCTCGGAAACGAGCCTTATATTTCACGCCTGGCAGCGAGCCGGCTTCGTACAACTCAGGCTCTTTGCCTTAATACAGATTTGCTTGGTGAGGTATGGCCTGTTTGGCTTACCTCTAACTGAGCCGATAGCCCTTCATTGTTTGAAGGGGCTGTCTTGTATTTGCGTGAAATGCTTTGCGAGGGAACTCGCCTTGCAGTCTGGTGTTAGGCCAGACTGTACGCACTGTTTTCCTTTTTGCAAGCAGTCGTGCGCGCGACCGTTGCGTGCGACTATGCTCTCCGTCTCCTCCCCTCCCGACTTCAAGGGTAGGTAGGTCTTTGGGAGATGTTACAGCATCGGGAGCATAGCTCGCGCGCGCCGTTGCCTTTGGCCCAAGGCACGCGCGCCCTATTTGCCCGGACACCGCGAGTGTTCGCTATGTGCTGGAAAGATCATTACATCGATCTTATCCTATCTTATCCGTCCACCCCTCATACTGTACCTTCACAGCAGAGCGATGGGCGCTATTTGCCATATTTGAGCTACCAGGCTCACTTTCGACTCTCTTCTCCCGCGCGTGGGGACTGGGAGTTTGTTCCGCTTCCAACTGGAGGCGTTCCGTGCACCTAACAATCGCCCCCGCGCAAGTTCTTTCGGGCCTTTTCGTCCAGCAGGGGTGGCCCATGCAAGGCTGGCATCAGCAAGGTCGGCAAGCCCAGCAGGGGTGGCATGATCCGCAGCCCCATTCGGATGAAGAGAAAGCGCAGTGGATTTCCATGGGCGAGGGCGCGTTCTTACTCCTGTCAGGGCGTCTCTCCCGAAGCCAGCGGGACAAGCTCATCCATGCGAGGGGGCTCAAGGCTGCTGGTCAAGGAATCCCAGACGGAGTCGAGGTGCCGAGAACGGTTCAGAATCTAGAGCACAATCTTGTCGAACTGCAGCGTAAGGAAGAGCGTCGGGTTGAAGCTGCCAGGAAGGCCTTCCAGGCGGTCGGCGAGACCCAGGCGCAAGTGGAAGAGACCAAGGCGCAGCTCGAGAAAGCCAAGGCTGACGCAGCCAAGGCCTTGGTTGGCAGCCCATCGTCGCAAGTCTAGGCCGCTCTCCAGGGCATGGGCGGCAAGATCCAGGAGCTGCTCGCGGCCTTTGCCGAAGGGCTGGCTAGCTCTGAGGGCGTCGAGGACAGGAAGAAGACGCTCGCGGAGGGCGCTGGGCACTTCAAGGCGACCCTCGGAGAGGCCTTTGCCTCCCTTGGGCCACCAGCGCCAGGGCGGGCGCTGGCGCCGCCGCCCCTCCAGCGCAAGCTCCAGCAGGGGCTGGCCAGCCCAGCGCGGGCGGGGGTGGCGCTGCGGCCCCCGATTCCCGACCGCCAACAGCAGATGCAGCCATGGATGGTGGTGCTGATGCGGCTGACGCTGCCGGTGCTCGTGATGGCGACTCCCAGCGGCGCGAGCGTCTCATCCAGTCAGGCATGGACCGGCTCGAGCGTGAAGGCCAGCGCGGCCCGCTCTCCACCAGGAGGCAAACCTCGCCTTTTGCTCTGAGGTGAACCAGGGCTTGGAGGCCGCGAGGTGCCTGTCATCTTCCCCTTCGACAGCATGGGTTTCTGCGTCTGCGGGGGCATGCGCCTCTGGGCGCTCACTCGCCGAGCTTGAAAAGGTGACGACCCCGTGGGCGGCACCAGCCGCAGGTTGGTCGCTACGCCAAGACCTCGGCTCGGGATCCCGCGGCGCGAGTCTCGCTGGAGGCACGGCGCCTCGCCTGAGACATCCTCAGAATCTGCTCCGAAAGCGGGGGATGTTGAGGACCAAACAGGCAAACCGCCTGAGACATCCCCGCCATTTGGGCGCGAACGGAGGCCGTGCAATACCCCTTTCGGTCCCCCTTAGGAGTGCGAAAAACAGCAAACCGCTCGAGACATCCTCAGAATCTGCTCCGAAAGCGGAGGATGTTGAGGACCCAAACAGACGCACCGCTGGAGACATTCCCACCATTTGGGCGCGATCGGAGGCCGTGCAATACCCCTGGCGCCCCCCCCATTTAGGAGTGCTAGAACCAGCAGGCCGTTCGAGACATCCTCATCATCTGCTCATCATCATCACCATCATCATCACCACCATAACCATCATCATCATCATCATACTCATCCATCATTCACCATCACCATCATATTCACATCATAGTTTTTCCCTACCATGGTCATCATCATGAAAACCATGATCATTTTCTAGTGCAGAGAGGGAGGAGGGGATGGTGTACTCTTGGTCCAGCGCGTTCGGATAATAGCACGAACCCCATCATTTGGATATGGGGTAAATAAATAATAATGATTACATTATTATTGACCATACTAAGTCTACTACTACTATTACTACTACTACTACTACTACTACAAATCATATTCATATTATTAATATTACTACTAATTCTAATAATACCACTAATAATCACATTCGTAATAGTAGTAACACTACTTATAATAATCATAATAGTAATATTAATATTAATACTATTACTAATACTAATACTAATAGCAATATTAATACTAATACTAATACTAATACTAATACTAATACTAATACTAATACTAATACTAATACTAATACTACTACCAATACTAATACTAATATTAATACTAATACTAATACTAATACTAATACTAATACTAATACTAATACTAATACTAATACTAACATTAATACTAATACTAATACTAATACTAATACTAATACTAATACTACTAATACTAATACTACTACTACTACTACTACTACTACTACTACTATTACTAATACGACTAATAATACGAATACTACTGCTAATACTAATACTCATACTGCTAATAACACTCATGCTACTGTTAATTCTGATAACACTACGAAATAATATGATTATTTTTTTATTATTATTTATTATTGTTATCATTATTATTATCATTATTGCTGTTATTGTTTTTATTATTAGTATTATCATTCTTCTTCTTCTTCTTATTATTATTTTTTATTATTCACCGCGTAAAGCTCCCCATATGTGCATTTATTCGCATGAACCTGTCCGCCGTGAGTGTCTAGGCGCAAAAGTTTCTGAAAGTAAACGGGCTTGAGTTGTGACGGTTTGGTCATGAATCTAATTGCGAGTGAATTGGGGTGTGAATGAGCCTCAGGAGTACGAGCGCGTCTCTGCGCATGAGCCTGGGGCCTCCTGGGGCCTCCTGAAACCTACTGGGGCTTCCTGGGGCCTCCAGGAGCCTCTTGGGGCCTCCTGGGGCCTCCTGGGACCTCCTAGGGAGATTCGTACCCCAGGGGAGGCCCAAACTATAGCAACAGACGTACATAAAGCATTGCGGATTGGAGCCGCAGGAGAAGGGCAATCTATAGGAACACGCGTAAACCACCAAGGACTCGTGCCCCAGGAGAGGCCCACGATATTGGAACATACGTAAGTCATTTACGATTGTGTACACAGGGGAAGGACAATCTATAGACAAATACATATAACATCAAGGATTCGTGCTCCAGGTGAGGCCCAATCTACAGGAGCATACGTACAACACATGGGATTGCAGCCACTCCTGTTGCCTTCTGAGGCCTCCTGCTAATGAGGTCTCTCGAGGCCTCCTGTTGCCTTCCGAGGCCTCCTGGCGCTTCCTGTGGCCTCCTGTTGCCTTCCGAAGCTTCCTTGCGCTTCCTGTGGCCTCCTGGGGCCTCCTGTGGCTTCCTGAGGCCTCCTGGAGCTTCCTGGGCCCTCCTGGAGAAGGAAAAGGAAAAGGAAAAGGAAAAGAGGAGGAGGAGGAAGAGGAGGAGGATGAGGAGGAGGAGGAGGGCGAGGAGGATGAGGAGGACGAGGGAGGAGGGAGGAGGGAGGAGGTAGGAGAGTGGAGGGTGGAGGGAGGAGGGAGAAGGGAGGATGGAGGTGGGAGGAGGGAGGGGAGGAGGGAGAGGGAGGGGAGGTAAGGGAGGGAAGGGAGGGAGGGGAGGGAGGGGAGGGAGGGGAGGGAGGCAAGCTAGGTGCGCTCGCGTTATATCTGACATCCTACCCCTCCCTCCCATCCCTTACCATGGCGCAGATCCCCTCTCTAGTCGCGCAGTTGGATGTCGAGCAGGGCAATGATCCCGAAAGGGTACGCGATGCAATGTAGAGCACGGCATGGCATGGCGTAGAAGAGCACCGCAAAGCGTAGTATCAACCTAGCATTGCATTGCATGCCGTGGCATGGCACGGGAAATGACGCCAGCGCTGCAGCGGGAGCACGAATCGAAACGAGCGGAAGCGCGGAAATGAGGCCAGCGCTGCAGCGGGAACACGACTTGGAACGAGCGGAAGCACGGAAATGAGGCCAGCGCTGCAGCGGGAGCACGATTCGGAACGAGCGGGGCCCGAAAATGAGGCGGGCGCCTCAGCGAGAGCAGCATTTGGGAAACAAATGCAGGCGAAAACCTAACTCTGGGGAGACCTGTGTGTAAAAAAACAGTGCGCGGGCGGGGGTCGGACATTTTCAGGCCGTCATCAGGGGAAGAGGGAAAATAATATTCATTGAGTAATTATGGAGGGAGGGGAGGGAAAGGGAGGGAGGGGAAGGAGGCAAGCTAGGTGCGCTCGCGTCATATCTGACATCCAACCCCTCCCTCCCATCCCTTACCATGGCGCAGATTCCCTTTCTACTCGCACAGTCGGATGTCGAGCAGGGTAATGATCCCGAAAGGGTACGCGATGCATTGTAGAGCACGGCGTGGCATGGCGTAGAAGAAAAGCGCGAAGCGTAGTATCAACCTAGCATTGCATTGCATGCCGTGGCATGGCACGGGAAATGACGCCAGCGCTGCAGCGGGAGCACGAGTCGAAACGAGCGGAAGCGCGGAAATGAGGCCAGCGCTGCAGCGGGAACGCGATTTGGAACGAGCGGAAGCACGCCGGAATTGGCCCGGGAGGCTTCCCAGGCGCCAGAAGCAAACATTAAGCATTTTCAACATAAAAATGTATTAGAATGGTTTTTTTTCGGCGCCGCCTCGGAACTCGATTTTCCGGCGCCGGCCGGAACCGGCTCCGGACCCGGCCCGAACGCCGGCCCAGGCGCTGGCTCGGGCATCTGGCCGGGGCGCCGGCTCGGGCGCCGGCCCGGGCGTCGGAATCGGCCCGGGAGGCCTCCCGGGCGCCGGAAGCAGGAATTCAGCATTTTCAAAAAAAATGTGTATTAGGATGCCTTTTTTTTGGCGCCGCCTCGGAACTCGATTTTCCAGCGCCGGCCGGATCCGGCTCCGGACCCGGCCGGAGCGCCGGCCCGGGAGCCGTCTCGGGCGTGCAGCCCAGGCGCCGGCGGAAATGATGCCAGCGCTGCAGCGGGAGCACGATTCGGAACGAGCGGGGCCCGAAAATGAGGCCGGCGCCTCAGCGAGAGCAGCATTTTGGAACAAAAATGCCAGCGAAAACCCAAGTCCGGGGAATGTGTGTAAAAAACAGTACGCGGGGGGGTCGAATATGATCAGAGCACTTTCAAACCGTCATCAGGGGAAGAGGGAGACTAGTATTCATATTGAAAAGGGAGGGAGGGGAGGGGAGAGGAGGGAGGGTAGGGGGTAGGGAGGGGAGGGATGGGAGGGGAGGGGAAGGGAGGGGGGGGGAGGAAGAGGGAGGGAGGGAGGAGGGGAGGCAAGCTAGGTGCGCTCGCGTCAACATCTGACATCCTACCCCTCCCTCCCATCCCTTACCATGGCGCTGATTTTCTCTATCCGCGGACGCGTGTCGTAGCGGACCTGTGGCTCCGCGCGCGCGTGCGTAGTGTGTGGTGGTGCGCGTGCGTGCGTGCGTGCGTGCGTCTGTGCGTGGTTGTGGTGGTGGTGGTGGTGGTGGTGGTGATGGTGGTGCTGGTGGTGGTGGTGGTGGTGCTGGTGGTGGTTGTGTTGTTGTTGTTGGTGGTGGTGGTGGTGGTGGTAGTGGTGGTGGTGGTGGTGGTGGTAGTGGTGGTGGTGGTGCGGCGCGGTGGTGGTGGGCGGATGGGCGCGCGAGAAAGAGGCCCGCGCTGGGGCGAGAACGCCATCCTGAACGACAGAGGTCAAACACCGATCCGAAAATGAGGCCCACGCTGCAGCGGGAGCACGCTTCGGAACGATTCTGGAGCAGAAATGAGGCTGGCGCCTCAGCGAGAGCAGCATTTTGAAAAAAAAACGCAGGCAAAAACCCAACTCCCGGGAATCTTGTGTGTAAAAGAACAGTACGCGGGGGGGGGTCGACTACTTTCAGGCCGCCATCGGGGGAAGAGGGAGAGTAGTATTCATATGGCGTAATTGTAGAAAGGGGAGGGAAGGGACGGAGGGAGGGGAGGGAGGGGAGGGAGGGGAGGGGAGAGGAGGGAGGGTAGGGAGGGGAGGGATGGGAGGGGAGGGGAAGGGAGGGGAGGGGGGGAGGCAAGCTAGGTGCGCTCGCGTCATATCTGACATCTTACCCCTCCCTCCCATCTAACGTGGCGCAGATCCCTTCTCTACTCGCACAGTCGGATGTCGAGCAGGGTGATGATCCCGAAAGGGTACGCTATGCGTTGTAGAGCACGGCGTGTCATGGCGTAGAAGAGTACCGCACATCGCAGTATCAACCTAGCATTGCATTGCATGCCGTAGCATGGCACGGGAAATGACGCCAGCGCTGCAGCGGGAACACGAATCGAAACGAGCGGAAGCGCGGAAATGAGGCCAGCGCTGCAGCGGGAACGCGCTTTGGAACGAGCGGAAGCACGGAAATGAGGCCAGCGCTGCAGCGGGAACACGATTCGGAACGAGCGGGGCCCGAAAATGAGGCCGGCGCCTCAGCGAGAGCAGCATTTTGGAACACGAATGCAAGCGAAAACCTAATTCCGGGGAAACCTGTGTGTTAAAAAACAATACGCGGGGGGGGGGTCGGACACTCCCAGGCCGTCAACTGGGGAAGAGGGAGAGTAGTATTGATATTGAGTAATTGTAGAGGGAGGGAGGGAGGGAGGGGAGGGCAAACTAGGTGCGGCCGCGTCATATCTGACATCCTACCCCTCCCTCCCATCCCTTACCATGGCGTAGATCCCTTGTCTATTCGCACAGTCGGATGTTGAGCAGGGCAATGATCCCGAAAGGGTACGCGATGCATTGTAGAGCACGGCGTGGCATGGCGTAGAAAAACACCGCAAAGCGTAGTATGTCACAACATGGCGTGGCGTGGCGTAGTGAAAAATTGCATTGCAAAGCTTTGCAACGCAAAGCATGGCATCGCACAGCGGCCCCGAACATAACATTGCATAACGTGGCGTTGAAGATCAAAACGTAGCATGGCATAGCATGACGTGGCACTTACGCACTGGATATGACAGCTGCAGCTGAAGGCGTGGCATCGCGCAGCGGAACGCAACCTAGCATTGCATTGCATGCCGTGGCATGGCACGGGAAATGACGCCAGCGCTGCAGCGGGAGCACGAGTCGAAACGAGCGGAAGCGCGGAAATGAGGCCAGCGCTGCAGCGGGAACACGATTCGGAACGAGCGGAAACACGGAAATGAGGCCAGTGCCGCAGCGGGAGCACGATTCGGAACGACGAGCGGGAACCCGAAAATGAAGCCCGCGCCTCAGCGAGAGCATCATTTTGAAAAAACAGCCCAAGCGAAAACCCAGCTCCGGGAAATCCTGTGTGTAGAAAACAGTACGCGGAGGGGTGCCCGCTATCTTCCGCACGCCATCAGGGGATGGAGGAGAGTAGTATTCATATTGTGTAATTGTAGAGAGGGAGGGAGGGGGGGAGAGGGAGGGAGGGAGGGAGGGAGGGAGGGGGACGGAGGGAGGGGAGGGAGGGAAAATGGTGAGAAGGAGAAAAAAGGGGGGGAGGGAGAGAGAAGGGGGGAGGGAGGGAAGGACCTCTGCCACCGCCGTTGCCGCGCCGCCACAGCCAGCGGTGACCGCCGAGCTGGGCTCTGCGGGCAGCAGCGCAGCCACGGCGGCAGCGACGACGACCGACGACGACCACCAACGACGACAACCGGCAACGGTTACCGATGACGCCCCCGACTGCGCCGTCCCTTTCCGTCCCTGCTCTCTCCCCTTCCTCTGGTGCCTGGCCGCCCCCCGCCTGCCAGTCGCGTCTGCGAGTGGCGGTTTTCTCCTCCTCCTCCTCCTTCTCCTCCTCCTCCTCTTCCTCCTCCTCCTCCTCCTCCTCCTCCTCCTCCTCCTCCTCCTCCTCCTCCTCCTCCCTTATCCGTCCTGCTTTCCCCTCCTCTCTGGCGCCGTCAGGCGGCTCGCGGGACAACGGCCCTGCGGGCGGACAATGCCCTTCCGGCTGCCCTGGGGGTCCCCTGCGGGGGTGCCGGTCCCTCCTGGACGGGGCCCCCCACAGGCCGTGGGCGGGAGGGAGGGAAGGGAGGGAGGGAGGGGGAGGGGAGGGGGGGAGGGAGGGGAGGGAGAGGGAGAGGGGGAGGGAGGGGGGAGGGGAGGGAGGGGTGGAGGGAGGGAGGGAGGGAGAGGGAGGGCGAGAGGGAGAGGGAGAGGGAGAGGGGGAGGGAGAGGTAGAGGGAGACGGAGACGGAGAAGAAGAAGGATACGAGAAAGATGATGATAATGAGAACCAGACGGAGAAGGATAATGATAAGGATAAAGATAAGGAAACGGATAAGGAGAAGGATAAGGAACAGGAGAAGGAATCGGATAATGAGAAGGAGACGGATAAGTATACTGAGAAGGAGTAGGAGAAGGAAAAGGAGAAGGAGGAGGATGATGATGATGAGGAGGAGGAGGAGCAGGAACAGGAACATGAGGAGGAGGAGGAGCGGAGGCGGGGGCGGGGGCGGGGGCGGAGGCGGAGGCGGAGGCGGAGGTGGAGACGGCGGCGGAGACGAACGGAGGCGGAGGCGGAAGCGGAGGAGAAGGGGGACGAGGAGGAGGATGAGGAGGAGGATGAGGATTCGGAGTTGGAGGAGGAGGAGGAGGAGGAGGATTACTACTAGCAAGAAGAATAGTCATACGACTAATCGTACTACTAACAATACTACTAATACTAATACTACAAATAAAATCACCAATGATAAGGACCCTAGGACAACTTTTTTGTTTAAGACATATCATATTCGTACTAATCATAATAATGCCGACGTTGCTCATCGTAGTATTACTAATGTCACTCATAGTAGTAGTAATGCTACTACGAATGCGATTCAAGTTTTTGGGTATATATGTATAAATAAAGGAATCGTAATACGCAGAATAAGCATACGACGAACACGAACAATACGAATAATAATAACAATATCAATACGAATCACACGAATAGTAATCACAATGCAAGGAATACGAACACGAATGCGAAATATAAGAGTAATGCGAATACTGATACTACGAATAATAGGAATATTAATACTGTTCACAAGAATAAGAAGACGACTGATACTCATACTAAGAATACTATTAATAACATACTAGTACTAGTACTGCAAATAACAACAAGCATACTACTACTAATAACACGAACACTAATGATAATACTAATGAGACCATTCATAAGAATAGGAATCGTGATACGGATAATAGGACACATAAGCATGATAACATTACTAATATTAATACCCGAAAGAAGAAGAGGAGGTAGAGGAGGACGAAGAGGGGAGGAGGAGGAGGAGAAGGATGAGGAGGAGGATTCTGAAAGTGATGAAATGAGGAGGTGGAGGCGGAGGAGGAGGACCAGGACGAGGTGGAGGCAGAGGAGGAGGAGGAATAGGTGTAGGAGGAGGAGGAGGATGATGAGGAGAAGGAGGAGGAGGAACAGGAGGAAAGGAGGAGGAGGAGGAGGAAGAGGAGGAGAGGAGGAGGAGGAGGAGGAGGAGGAGGAGGAGGAGGAGAGGAGGAGGAGGAGGAGGAAGAGGATGAGGAAGAGGAGAGGTCTCCAGAGGTGCCCGGAGATCTCCAGAGGTCTCCAGAGGTTTCGTGAGGCTTCGGAGGCCTACAGAGGCCTGCAGAGGCCTCCAGGACCCCCAATGAGGGTCCGAACCGTTCGGAATCCCTTGTTTCCAATATTCGATCCTGAAGGGTGGAGCGAGGAAAAGAAGGAGGACGAGGAGGCGGAAGGAAGGGAGTGAGGGAGGGAGGGAGGGAGGAGGGACAGGAGGGAGAGGAAGGATGGGCAGTGGCCGCAGGAGGAGGAGGAGGAAGAGGAGGAGGAGGAGGAGGAGCAGGAGGAGGAGGAGGAGGAGGAGGAGGAGGAGGAGATAGGATCCAGGAGATATGAGGAGGAGGAGGAGGAGGAGGAGGAGGAGGAAGAGAAGGAGGAGGAGGAGGAGGAGGAGGAATGAGGAGGCGGAAAAGGAGGAGGAGGAGGAGGAGGAGGAGGAGGAGGTGCCACTCCTAGCCCACTGCGCCGTCGCCGGCCCACAGGATGCCGACTCCCCGACCTCAGTCGCGGAACCCATGAAGGTCCCAGCGCCCGGGCTCGAGGCTGGCTCAGCAAGGGGGAGAAAAGGGCAGGTGGGGAAGAAGGACGCGGGGGATCGAGGGAAGAGGAAGGGTTGGGCCTTCTTATGCAGGCCAACGTAGACACTTCCAGTGTTTCGTAAGGGAACCGCTTGAGACACAATGGAATCCATAGCGAATATATAACAACGCGAGCGGAGGCCAAACAACACAACTACCCGAACACGCTGGCAACACTAAAACGAAGGGCGAGTGAGTTAGTGAGTGAGTCAGTGGGCAAGTGCCGAGAAGGAGGGGTGGGGGCGGAGGAGGCGGACAAGTGTCAACCCAAGAGTCCTCAACGCGGTTGGCATAAACCCTCCCTCCAAGCTCCCTCTTCATAGGCCCCTGCAAAGGTTTGAAGACCCTGAAGCATGCCAAAACATCGTTCTCGGGATTCCATCGCCACGGATCAACCTAATTGTCGCGTCTTGACGATCCTGAATCGTGCCAGAACGCCATTCCTGGTGCTTCAATGCCGCGAAGCAACGTAACTGTTGCACCCCCCCCTCACAGTTCTGAATCCTTACAAACCACCATTGCCGGTATGCTGATCGTGGGAATTCGTGAAACATTTGGAAAGTTTTTGAAACACGACTGTGCGCGGTGCTAAGGCGAGAGCCGTTTTTTTGAAAAGGTACCGCCCTCAATCCGTGAAGCCCTTGCATTTTTTTGAGGCGAATGTGCGCGGCGCTAAGGCGAGAGCTACATTTTGAACACCAGTCGCGCTCAATCCGTGAACCTCTTGCGAAGTTTGAGAATGAATGTGCGCGGCGCTAAGGCGAGAGCCACATTATGAAAACCAGTCTCCCTCAGTCCGTGAAGTTCTTGTAAATTTTTAAAGCAAAGGTGCGCGGCGCTGAGGCGAGAGCCACATTTTCAAAAACCAGTCACCCTCAATCCATGAAGCTCTTGCAAACTTTTTGAAATAATGTGTGCGGTGCTAAGGCGAAAGCTACAGTTTGAAAACCAGTCGCTCTAAATCCGTGAAACGCTGGCAAATTTTCAAACGAATGTGCGCGGCGCTAGGACGAGAACCACATTATGAAAACGACCCGCCCTCCATTTGTGAAACTGTTGCTAATGTGTAAGCTTCAGGGTCATAACGGTGAGAGAGTCTCTGGCGAAACGCCCGGCCCGCCGTAAAAAGTAGCGTCGGGGTGCGACAGGGAGAAGCTATTTATGAGGAACGGAATGGAGGAGGAGGAGGAGGAGAAGGAGGAGGAGGAGGAGGAGGAGAACCTTCAGCACGCCCATCTTGCGTACAGCTTATGATTTGAAAGCCTTTTTCCCCTCCTTCCCTTCCTCACTGTCTCGCCTTAGCATTGTTGGACGCGTGGACTCATTCCGTTGCTTCCGATCATGGTGAGGATGGGAGGATGAGGAGGATGAGGAGGAGGAGGAGGAGGAGACGGAGGAGGAGGAGGAGGAGGAGGAGGAGGAGGAGGAGGAGGAGGAGGAGGAGGAGGAGGAGGAGGCGCAGAGGGCAATATCACACGCGTGGACCAAGTGCGCGCAGCTCATTTGGACAAATAGGCTTGGGCTGCACCACCTCGCCTGCGACCGCCGCCGCGTGTTCGAATTTTAGACGCCACGCGTATTCCCACCACTACCGACCTCTCGCTGCAGGGCGCGCTCAACACTGGCAGCTGGCGGCACTGGCTGTGTTTCCTGCCCACGGCTCACTTTGGCCCCGTTCTCGGACATATGCCCGTTTTGCCCGCCAGGGCCCGCACTTTGGATGGCTGGGGTCGCCGGCCCAAGGCCCACCCCACGCCTCCACTCGACGCATCTCCGACGGCTGGTCCCCTTGCCCAGTGGCAGTTCCCCCCCACTTGGCAGGCGCCCTCGGCTACACCACGCTCAGGGTGCGAGAGTCCAGCCCCGAGCATTCAGGTGCTCCGTGAGTGAGAGTTTCCCGGTTGGCTTTTGCCCGCCATGCCCCTCGTCTCCCGGTCTGTCGGGTGCTGGCGCCACTGTGCGACGCCCCGCTGTCACTGGGTGCCGTTTTTGTCCCGCTCCATGAGGTTCACTTTGTTCCTCGCATGTGCTTTCCGGCGTTGACTTTGGCCCGCTGGCAATTATCTTGCTTGCTCGTGGTCGCTCGCGCCTTCCGGCGTCGGCTTTTGGCCCGCTGGCATTTCTCCCGCTTGCTCCGAGGGGTGGTGCTGGCGTCGTTTCGGCGACCCCTCGCACTCTTCCCGCGCCCGTCCCCCCCCGGTCGTCGCCAAAGTGCGTCTTCTCGAATTTGCTCGGCATGCTTGCATGTGCGGTCGGCTGTCCACAGTGACGGCTGGGTTCGCAAATTATCTGGCTCTGTGCCCCAGTCAGCCCGACTGACCCGCCCTCTGGAGCCTTCCTTGGGGCCGCAGATCAAAAAGTATTCCCACCAGCCCATCCACAATCGATGCGTAGGGGAGCTGACGGAAGAAGGGAAGCAGAGACGCTCATAGTGAAACCGAGCGGGCAAGAACAACGCGTCGTCGACGACGACGACGGCGGCGGCGGCGACGATGGCGGCGGCAGCGGCGGCGACGATGGCGGCGGCGGCGACAACGGCGGCGAGGAGGAGGAGGAGGGCGAGCAAAAATGCCAGAGGTCTCTTGAACGCCTCTCGGAGCCTCTTGGGATATCTCTTGGGCGCTTCTTGGATGCATCTTGGGACGTCTGGAGGGTCTCTTGGCGGTCCTGGGGGGCTCTTGGGCGTCTTGAGTGCGTCGGGGGGGGAGCCTCTTGGAGGCATCTTGGAGGCCTCTTGGGGCCATCTTGGCGCCTCTTAGGGCCTCCTGGGCGCCTCATGGGGCCATCTTGGAGGCGATCGATCAAAAAAGGGGGGTCCTTAGTTTGCACCGCCCCTCGGGGGCCCCCCAAATAGCCTCCTGGACCCCTCTTGGGGCGCTCTTGGAGCGCTCCTGGGCGCTCTTGGGGCCGTTTTGGGGCCCTCTTGGGCCCCTCTTGGGGCTATCTTGGGCCCTCTTGGAACCATCTTGTGCCTCGGAAAGCCATCGGAAGCGAAAAGGCGAGAAGGCAAACATCATTGGTTTTCCTACGATTTTTGAAGAATTTTAGCCTCTTGGAGGACTCCTTGGGGAGCTATCTGGCCTCTTGGAGCCGTCTTGGGGCGGTCTGGGGGCCTCCTTGGAGCATCTCCAGAGCCATCTTGATGCATCTTGGCCCATCTTGAGCCATCTTGGAGGTCATCTTGGGCTTTCCGAGGCTCTCTTGGAGCCGTCTTGGGTCATCTTGGACGCTCCAACGCGTCGCCGCGCACCCCGTCCAGGTCGAGGGGAGGGGGTAGGGCAAGCTAGGTGCGCTCGCGTCATATCTGACATCCTACCCCTCCCTCCCATCCCTTACCATGGCGTAGATCCTCTCTCTACTCGCACAGTCGGATGTCGAGCAGGGCAATGATCCCGAAAGGGTACGCGATGCATTGTAGAACACGGCGTGGCATGGCGTAGAAGAGCACCGCGCAGCGTCGTATCAACCTAGCATTGCATTGCATGCCGTGGCATGGCACGGGAAATGACGCCAGCGCTGCAGCGGGAACACGAGGCGAATCGAGCGGAAACGCGGAAATGAGGCCAGCGCTGCAGCGGGAACACGATTCGGAACGAGCGGAAGCACGGAAATGAGGCCAGCGCTGCAGCGAGAAAGGTTCAGATCCCAACCGGACGCGTGAGATCCCAACCGGACGGTTCAGATCCCAACCGCCAAGGACACGTGGGACGCGTGAAATCCCAACTATTTTGGAGCCTCTGCAAAGCTCCAAGCCTCTGCAAGGTTTTGAGAGCCACTGCGAGCCTCTGAGAGATTCTGAGAGATTCTGAGAGGTTCTGGGAGATTCTAAGAGATTATGAGAGATTCGGAAAGATTCTCAGAGGTTCTGAGAGATTCTGAGAGGTTCTGAGAGATTCTGAGAGATACTCAGAGGTTCTGAGAGATTCTGAGAGATTCTGAGAGATACTAAGAGATTCTGAGAGATTCTGAGAGATTCAGAGATTCTGAGAGATTCTGAGAGCATGAAAACGAGGGGGGGGGCAGGAGGAGGAGGATAAGTGGGAGGTGGAGGAAGGGCGGAGGATGTGGATGAGGGAGGAGGAGGGGGGAGAAGGATGTGGAGGAGAAACAAGAGGAGGAGAAGGAGGCAGAGGAAAGCAGGAGGAGGGGGAGCAGAGGGGGGGGGAGGAGGAGGAGGAGGAGGAGGAGGAGGAGGAGGAGGAGGAGGAGGAGGAGGAGGCCAGAGGCCAGAGGGCTCCTCTAGGCACTCTTGGAGGCCTCCTGGGACCAGAGGCTTTCTTGGGACAGCCTGGGGCTCTCTTGGGGCCGTCTTGGGCCGTCCAGGGCTCCTCTTGCGCCGTCTCGAGGCACTCTTGGAGGCCTCCTGGGCAATTTGGGGCTCTCCTGGGCTGTGTTGGGGCAGTTTGGGGGCCCCTTGGGAGCCTCTTGGGGCTTCTTGGGGCTTCTTCGGGGCCTCTTGGGGGCCTCTTGGGACTCAGAGCACGAACTGTCCGTTCGGGTCCCCCGTCTGAGAGGGACCTCCCCGTGTGAAGTTTGATAGGAGCCCCTCTGTATTTGCTGCACCCCGCTGGTGCCGCACGCGCGGCCTTCGCCGGCGGCGGCTGTGCACGCCCGATCTTCGGCGGCGGCTTTCCTGCCACCACACCTCCGGAGCGCCAGGGTTGAGGCCAGCGGCGGCATGCCCGCCTGGCCTTGGCCGGCTGCATAAAAGCACCTCCTCCCAGCCCGCCCGGCCTTGCCATGTCCAGCGGTTGCTCAGTCGTCGTGGGGCTTCAGCGCTACCTCCCTCCTCACCTCGTCGCCCCGCCTGAGCCCTTTCATGATGTGCACGTACCGCACGCCATTGAAGGTTGCTGGCCCCTTCGCCCCTGCATCGAGGAAAGTCCTCTGGGGCCGTCTAGTCTGGTGGCCGCCCTTCCCCTGGCTATCGCCCGTCAGCGGCTGCTCCTCCGCCGTGTCCTCGACTGGCCTCTTCCCATCCTGGCGCTTGCCCCAGCAGTGCCACGCGTCGCCCGCGGCCAGGATCAGCACGAGCACCAGCCCGGCCATATATCGGCGGCACCCCAACACACTAAACTAATACTATGTGTGCGTCGCCCCCCCAGGGGCAACGCGCGCACCGAGAAATCTTAAATCTTATAGTGTATTCGTCGTTGCGGGCGTTTTCTGGCCGTACTGCTCGGGAAACGATATACTACAAGATGGTCATACTATATGCTCGGGTCGGATGCACGCCTCCGAGGAGGACAGATATTGATCGTAATGATGTCCTTGCGCCTCCCAATTAAGAGCACATCCCACGGCGACATCATGATGACGGTGTGCGCCCCCTCCGGGCCCTTGGTGCGCTCCACCTGGCCTGCGCTCTCCCCGCTTGCCGTGGCCACCGCAGTGCCCGCGACGCGGCCCAGCAGGGCGGCCGCGCCCACCGCCTTGGCCAGGTGTGGGGCGCCTCCCGCCGGGGCTGCCGCTCGATATTTGGCAGCCTCGTCCTTGTCGTTCTTGTCGTGGCTCGGCTTGGCGAGGAAGGACTCGTTTAGCGCCATCTTCTTGGCCCCTGTCCGAATCGGCTCGTGAGACTCCCACGAGCAGGCGTGGAAGCTTCGCGCCGCTGCCTGCACATGGGCGCGCGCGGTCTCAGTCGGCGTCGACCGAGCGGCGTCGCTGAGCGTCGTGTCCACCCCTTCGCCCTCGCTCTGCCGCGTCTCCCATGACTCGGGCGCGCCCCACCTTGGATGCCCCAGACTTGAAGCGGGGCGAGGCCTCGCGTGCCCGCCCTGGCAGCGGGCGACGCGCAGCAGCAGAGTGCCAGGCCCCCACGGCGCTTGCCCTGGCCAGCGTATCGCGCTGGCAGGGCCGTCCGCTGGGTGGATCAGGTGCCTGGTCCCTTCGATCGTGAGGTGGCCTTCGCCTCGGGGCGTCGCAGGATCGTGGTTCCCGACGCGCGGATCCCAGTTCACCGTGCCTGCCGAGTCTGCCTAGCTCTGTGCGCGGCCCGCCTCGCTCGGCTTCAGGAACTGCCGTGCTCCGTGGGCGCGGCGGCGGGCTGGCGGCGTCGTAGTGCCTGCCCCGCCATCGCCAGCCTTGCCCTTCCATCTGACGTGGATGTTGCGGGTCCGCGAGGTCGCGTCGCCGCAGTGCGTGCTGACCACTTCGCCCAGCGCGGTGAGACCTTTGGCCAAGCGAGCTGGCTCCAGCTGGACCAGCATGTCCACGATCGCGGCCCGCGGCTTGTTAGCGCCGACGTTGACCACCAGGTACTCGATCTCAAAGCCTTCGGAGTCCACGGGCAGACTGCCCAGCACCTAGTCGGCACGTCCCGACTCGGGCGCCAGGGGAGCATCCTTCCCAAACATGAAGTTGATGCCAAACCTTAGTCGCCCGGGCAAATTATCAAGCGCAGGACCGTCTGGGCATGCAGTTTTCAGTCGAGGAGCTTGCGCGCTCCATGTCCCAACCCGAGGGGCGTGGGAAATCTTCACCGCATCGTTAGGCAAGTACCTCACGAACCACGACAGGTTTGGGCATCCGCATTTTGTATCATATGCGATCTTTGGAGTTAGCTGTGTGGACAAGCAATGAGTATGCAGGGTGCCACAGATTATGCGCGTCGACAATGGGAGGAACAATTATGTGGGGATCGCACTTGATAATGTGTCGTTGCATTGGCTTCTGGAGACGCGAAAAACTACGGGATGGTGAAGGCTACGTCTGTAACATCAGGACGGCAAGCAATCCTCAAAAACCCCGAGATTGATTGCGGCATCTCGTCTCAAAGCGATGCGAAAGCAGCCATTGCCATTGCGAGCAGGTGTGAATCAGGAAAGGTCAGACACATCGAAGTCCGCCAATTCGGTTGCAGGAGAAAGTGCGACGTGGGGACATCAAAGTGGTCAAAGTAGGCGCCCATGATAATCTTGCATATGCTGTAACTAAATATGTGAGCAGAGAGATCATGACCTTTCACATTCGAGGTACCAACCTACGCCATTTTAGCAGAAGGCACGAGCTGACTTCCGCCACGGAGTGTTCGCTAAGTCCACATGTGGATTCTCATCGCGCCCTGCTTTGCTGGATATTTGAGCTGAGGACCAGGAGAGAAAGGCCACGCGATTTAAGCATGTTGCATGATTCGGTGCCTTGCGATATTTCAAAGTCGCGTTTCGCGTGTTAGGAAGCCCTCGCTCGTTGGCGCCCAAATCGTAGTCGCTCCTTGCTTGCACCAGTGATTTCATTGTTTCATTATTCGTATGCTTCTGATCTCACCTTAGCTTGCCCTGCTGAATAGGCGACTCGGCCACTGACCGCTTAGAATCCCTCAGAGTCACCTCTTATCCAGCCTGCTTGTTGTTTTCCTCTCACCCGTCGCTTCATTCGGCCGAAGCTGGCCGATGGCGGGGGGGTGTTTGTACGTGGCAAAACGAGAGGGTGAGCAGGGTACACATGTTCAGCAGTTCGGCATCTTGTGGGCCCCGCCGGCGCTTGGCTCAAATGCTATCGTCTCCTTATGGAGCAATTCCAGCCATATGTTGAAGAGGAGGAGGACGAGGATGAGGATGAGGACGACGATCATGATGAACACACAAGATTATCATTAGTATGTTGATCGCGATGATGATGATGATGATGATGATGATGATGATGATGATGATGATGATGATGATGATGATGATGATGATGATGATGCTGTTTATGATTATGATGCTGATGATGTTGTTGTGGTTGTGGTTCACGCTGTTATCGTTGTTGTCGATGATGGCGTGGTTGATGGTGATGATGATGGTGATGATGATGGTGATGATGATGCTGATGGCGATGATGCTGATGCTGATGATGGTGATGATTAATTTACGACGATGATGATGAGGATAGCGAGGATGAAGCTGATGGTGGTGGTGGTGGTGGTGGTGATGGCGATGGTGGTGATGATGATGGTGATGATGATGGTGGTGGTGGTGGTGGTGACGGTGTTGTTGTTGCTGTTGTTGTTGTCGTCGTCGTCGTCGTCGTCGTTGTTGTTGTTGTTGTTGTTGTTGTTGTTGTTGTTGTTGTTGTTGTTGTTGTTGTTGTTGTTGTAGTTGTTGTTGTTGTTGTTGTTGTTGTTGTTGTTGTTGTTGTTGTTGAATTGTCGTTTCTGAAGAAACAGTATTGTTGACCCCCCTCACCGGTGCATGCTGTTTTTCTCAATCAAAGTGTGCCCCTCGACGCTCGCACCCTGTTTTTTGACAGGGAAATCTTGATGCTCAAACTGCGCCCCTGGCCCCAGGGTTACAACAACAACGGTTCCTTCTTGAGACTTCCTCACAATTTAGCCAGGACCCCCGCTCCCGCCCGAGACTTCCTCGCATTTCATTCAGGAATCGCGCTCTCGCTGGTGACTTCCTTACAATTGATTCAAGAATCGCTCTGCCAGCGCGCTGGAGTCGCGCTCTCGCGGGAGACTTGCTTGCAATTTATTGACGAATAGCTCCCTTGCGTTGGAATTTCCTGCAATTTACTCAAGCGCCGCGTTCCTGACACCCAGGTACCCAGGAGTCGCGCTCACGCTTAGGACTCCCTCACAGATTACCTAGGAATCGGGATCTCGCTGCACTTCGTGGCCCCGTTGCAGCCCTTCGTGGCCCCCTCGCTTTGTTTCGTGGCCCCCTCGCAGCCCTTCGTGGCCCCCTCGCTTTGTTCCGTGGCCCCGTTGCAGCCCCTCGTGGCCTCCTCGCTGCCCTTCGTGGCCCCGTTGCAGCCCTTCGTGGCCCCCTCGCAGCCCTTCGTGGCCCCGTTGCAGCCATTCGTGGCCCCGTTGCATCCCCTTCGTGGCCTCCTCGCTCCCCTTCGTGGCCCCGTTGCAGCCTTTCGTGGCTCCCTCGCTGCCCTTCGTGGCTCCATGTATGTATGCCCTTCGTGGCCCCCCGCTCGTTCGCGCCCGTGGTGGTGCCATATGCATGCCCTTCGTGGCCCCGCTGTCGCTCTTCGTGGCCCCCTCGCTGCCCTTCGTGGTCCCGTTGCTGCCCTCAGTGGCCCCGTCCTTGCCCTCCGCGGCCCAACATACATATGCCCTTCGTGGCCCCCACTCGCTCGCGCCCGTTGTGGCCCCATGTGCATGCCCTTCGTGGCCCCGCTGTCGCCGTTTGTGCCCCCCCCCCCCGCTGTCCTACATGGCCCAGTTGCTACTCTCAGTGGCCCCATCGTTTTCTTCTGTGGCCCCGTATTATCTGCCCTTCATGGCCCCCGCTCGTTCGCGCTCTTCGTGGCCCCATACGCATTCCCTTCGTGGCCCCTCTGTCGCCCTTCGTGGCCTACTTCTTGTCCTTCGTGCCCCTGCTGTCGTTCTCTCTCGCTCTCGTATACGCTCGTCGTCGTCGTCGCCGTCGTCGTCGTCGTCGACGTCGTCGTCGTGGTCGGTCCCCTGTCCGTCCCTCTTGGGGTCGGGTCGACGGTCCGCGGCCGCCCCGCCGATCAGCGCTGCCGCTGGCCAGGCCGACGGTCCGCGGCCGCCCCGCCGCTTGCCGGGGTCCGGCCTGCAGGGAAAAAGATATACCCCCCAAAAGGGGTTCGATCGAAGACGAAGAGGGCGGGTATCGAGGGTTCGGAAATCCGTGTTGTTGGACACTCGAGCAGATAAGGTCGAACAGTCTTAAAATGATTGTTGCTGTTGTTGAATATTATTACTTCTAAAGAAATATTATTGTTGAGACCCCTGGTGCGCGACCCCCCTCCAAAACCTAGGCCGCAGCCTCATTTCCTTCATTTTCTAGCGAAAGCTTCAGAAAAGTGGATTGTCACCGGATCCGGTTGTTTTGTTGTAATCCGTTTTCCCTTGCAAAAAACACTATAAAATGAAAATTCTTGTTCTTACTTGATCAAATTGCAAGAATCCCTTGCAAAAAATAAGGTAAAGTGGACATTCGTGCGCGCAAGACGAAATCCTTCCAAAACCTTAGGTTTCGTAGCGATTTTAACATAAAAACATCAAAAACCCAATGGTTTTTTAAGAAAAAATTGTCAAAATGTCCTTCCGCGCGCGCTGTCCGAATCCCACAAAACCAATGGTTTTTCAACATTTATGTTACATGAGCTCGCGCGAGCTACTTTTTCTTGTTCTAACATAATCAAATTTCAATAATCCCTTGCAAAAAATAAGGTAAAGTGGACATTCGCGCGCGCAAGACGAAATCCTTCCAGAACCTTAGGTTTCGTAACGATTTCAACATAAAAACATCAAAAACCCAATGGTTTTTCAAAAAAAAATGTCCAAATTTCATCCCGCGCGCGCTGTCCGACTCCCACAAAACCAATGGTTTTTCAACATTTATGTTACATGAGCTCGCGCGAGCTACTTTTTCTTGTTCTAACATAATCAAATTTCAATACTCCCTTGCAAAAAAAAGTAAAGTGGACATTCGCGCGCGCAAGACCAACAAAAAACACGACGATCTCAGGAACTTGCCCCAAAAATGTGACCAACTCCGCTCTCTCTGTCTCTCTCTCTGTCTGCTCTCTGTCTCTCTCTCTGTCTGTCTGTGTCATGTATTGTATGTCACAATTGCAGGATGCTGGGCACACGCGCGCCCCGAATAAGTGACCAAGTTCTGTGGGTGTGTACCCCGCGCCAGTGTAGTAGCCACGGTCGTCCGCACGCCACGAAGTGAAGTGTCCCAACGTCATAGGGCGGGAAGCTGGGTTTGGGTGGTCGCGAAGAGTCGTTTGGATATTTGGTAGAGCTTGAACTGCCCCCCCACGAAGTGGGGGTATTGTCTCGCGTCGCATGAAAACCCTGGCACTGGTGAGAACACTGAGCGTTCGGGTAAAATGATTATTGTTGTTTGTTGTTGTTGTTGTTGTTGTTGTTGTTGTTGTTGTGGTTGTGGTTGTTGGTTGTTGGTTGTCGGTAGTAGTAGTAGTAGTAGTAGTAGTAGTAGTAGTAGTAGTAGTAGTTGTTGTTGTTGTTGTTGTTGGTGGGTGGTGGTGGTGGTGGTGGTGGTGGTGGTGTGGTGAGGAGGAGGAGGAGGAGGAAGAGGAGGAGAAGGAGGATGAGGAGGATAATGAGGAGGGGGATGAGAAGGAGAAGGAGGATGATGAGGAGGAATAGGAGGAGGAGGAGGAGGAGGAGGAGGAGGAGGAGGAGGAGGAGGAGGAGGAGGAGGAGGAGAGGAGAGGAGGAGGAGGAGGATGAGGAAGGCAGTGTCGGCGCCGGCGGCAGCGGCAGGTCAGCGGCGGCGCGCCCGAGTCGGAGGGCGCCGCCACGGGCAGCTTGGGGGAGGAGCGCGCGCGCCGCTGGTGATGTCCTGAGAGTCTTGATATGTGAGAAGGGAGTGCGAGGAGGACGAGGAGGAGGAGGAGGAGGAGGAGGAGGATGACAAGGAAGAGGAGGAGGCGTAGTAGTAGTAGTAGTAGTAGTAGTAGTAGTAGTAGTAGTAGTAGTAGTAGTAGTAGTAGTAGTAGTAGTAGTAGTAGTAGTAGTAGTAGTCGTAGTAGTAGTAGTAGTAGTAGTAGTAGTAGTAGTAGTAGTAGTAGTAGTAGTAGTAGTAGTAGTAGTAGTAGTAGTAGTAGTAGTAGTAGGAGTAGTAGCAGCAGCAGCAGCAGCAGCAGCAGTAGTAGTAGTAGTAGTAGTAGTAGCAGTAGTCGTAGTAGTAGTAGTAGTAGTAGTAGTAGTAGTTAGTAGTAGTAGAGTAGTAGTAGTAGTAGTAGTTAGTAGTAGTAGTAGTAGTAGGAGGAGGAGGAGGAGGAGGAGGAGGAGGAGGAGGAGGAGGAGGAGGAGGAGGCGGAGAGGAGGAGGACGATGAAGAGGAGGATGATGAGGAGGAGGAACAGTTGATGAAGGTGGAGGGGGAGAGAGGGGGAAGAAAGCAAGGAAGAGGAGGAGGAGGAGGAGGAGGAGGTGGAGAGGAGGAGGACGAGGAAGAGGAGGATGAGGAGGAGGAACAGTTGATGAAGGTGGAGGGGGAGAGAGGGGGAAGAAAGCAAGGACGAGGAGGAGGAGGAGGAGGAGGGGTTGGAACAGGTCATGTAGGAAAAGGAAGAAGAGTAGGCAGGAGGAGGAGGAGGAGGAGGAGGACCATTCCAAACCCGCGCCGCATCAACGATATTGCAGTACACTCTCCCTCCAAACTACCCCCTTCGCAGGTCCCTACAAGAAGTTGTTTTCTTTACGGTAAATATTTCGTTGGAAGGCAGCCGTATGATAATCACCAGCCGTGCCGAAACATTTCCTGAGATTTCAATGCCGCGGATCAACGTGGCAGTTGCGCCCAGACAATCCTAAATCGCGCCAGAGCACAAGCCCTGGGCTCTGTGAATCAACGTGACTGTTCCACCCTGACAGTCCTGAGTCTTGCCAGAATACCATACGAATCCTGGAATCTGCTGCAAACTTTTATAACGAATGTGCGCTGCGCTGACGCGAGAGGCACATTTCGAAAAGAAGCCGCCCTCCATCCTTGAAGCTGCAAGCTTTTGAAACAACTGTACGATAGGAACACGGGATGCAGTCGCGTGTGACACCTCGTGTCTCCAGGCTTGGGAGAGCCGTGCTGAGGATGATAAGGATGGTGAGGATCATTAGGATGATGGGGGTGATAACGATGCTGCTGATGATGCGGATGCTGATAATGCTGATGATGACGATGATGATGGTGGTGGTGGTGCTGGCGGTGCTGATCCTGATGATGACGATGACGACGCCGCCGATGACGACCACGACGATGACGACGATGACGATTACGTTGATCATCATGATTCTGGTGATGATGGCGATAGCGATGACTGTTGCGGCGGCTGCTGCTGCTGCTGCTGCTGATGATGATGATGATGATGATGATGATGATGATGATGATGATGATGGCGATCATGATTCTTAGGCTTACGCCACACCGCCGACCCCTTGTTTATGCCAATCTGGGGGTAGTAGAAGCTGCGAAGGGGTGAAAAGGCGAGTGATATTTGTTTGGTGTCTGTTCGCCGCCACCGCCAGAGGGTCTCGGGCAGTTCCGCGGGGGGGTCCGAGCGGACGGCGACACCGCGGGCGGTCGTGGTCTCATCTGGGGGCATCTGAGAGGCATAATGGAGCCAGGTTGGGCTCGGGAATGTCTTCGAGCCGTTTCGGTAGCGGTCGGGAGTTTTTTTGGGGGACTGCCCAGGAGTCATGATGGGTCAACTTGGCCATGTGCGAGGCCACGGCGCGTGCAAAGGGTGTGCTGGCATGGGGTATACTTGCATGCGAATGTTCCCACTGGGCCCCACGGTGGACGTATTCTGGAGCCACGACACGATCGACGTGTGTGTGCGCGTGGGGTTGGAAGTTTACGTGACCGCGGGTACTGGGGCTATGGTTGGAGCGCGCCGTGGAGCCACGAAATGTATGAGGGACGTGCCCAATGTTGGCGGGGAACCGCGCGTATATTCGGGGTCTGGGGCCTTTTACTCAAGTTGCCGCGTGCGGGGTGTGCCGAAACGGAGGCATGTTCAGTAGATGGAAGCGCCACGGCACCTCGATTGCTGCGGGGTCGGCGGATGCTGGACGTAAGTTGTGGATTCCGAAACTGGGGCTGATCCGTGATTGGGCAGGCTGGGGTATTCGGAGGAGGGGGAGGAGGAGGAGGATGAGGAGGAGGAGGAGGACGAGTGACGCTGCGAGCGTAAGAGCGGGGCGAAGGAGACGGAGGAGGAAAAGCAGGAGGAGGAGGAGGAAGGGGAGCAGTTTGGAACCACTTGGGGGCCCAGGTGGAGGAAAAGGAGGAGGAGGAGAAGGGGGACACGGAGAAACGGCTCTGGGTTATGGGTTATGGGTGAGAGGCGTCTTGTATGTGTATCGGGATCTCGCGGCACGCCTCTCGGGGGCCTATGGCAGGCAGTTTGGAACCACTTGGGGGCCCAGGTGGAGGAAAAGGAGGAGGAGGAGAAGGGGGACACGGAGAAACGGCTCTGGGTTATGGGTTATGGGTTAGAGGCGTCTTGTATGTGTATCGGGATCTCGCGGCACGCCTCTCGGGGGCCTATGGCAGGCAGTTTGGAACCACTTGGGGGCCCAGGTGGAGGAAAAGGAGGAGGAGGAGAAGGGGGACACGGAGAAACGGCTCTGGGTTATGGGTTATGGGTGAGAGGCTTCTTGTATGTGTATCGGGATCTCGCGGATCGCTTCTCGGGGGCCTCTGGAAGCGAGTTTTGGAGCCACTTGGGGGCCGTTTCGGAGCCTCTGGGGTGCTTCTTGGGGGTTCCTTGGGGCGTCTGGGCGGCCTCGTGAGGGCCTCTGGGGGCCTCTTGGGGCACTCTTGGGGCCCCCTGGGGCTCCTGGGGGCAGAAAGCTAGAGTTTCAACATGTTTGGTCGCCCTCTTGGGCCCCTCTTGGTGCCGTCTTGGAGCCCTCTTGGGCCGTCTTGGGGACCTCTTGGGCCGTGTTGGGGCCGTCTTGGGCCGTCTGGAGGCCGTCTTGGGGGCCTCTTGGGCCATCTTGGGGCTGTCTTTGGGGCCTCTGTGGCCGTCTTGGAGCGTCGGGAAGCCAAAAAGGCGGAAAAGCAACAAACATCGAAAACACAATGGAAAATCAACAATTTTAGACTCTTGGGGCCCTCTTGGGAGGCTTGTTTGGGACCTCGGGGGCCGTCTTGGAGACCTCTTGGCCCGTCTTGGGGCCATCTTGGGCGTCTTGGAGCGGTCGTTTGGCGTCTCGGGGCCTTCGTGGGCCGTCTTGGAGGCCTCTTGGGGGCTTCTTGGCCCGTCTTGAGGCCCTCTTGGGCCCGGAAAAGCCCCGTGAACCGCTCGTCCCGGCCGTGTTGCGCTCGTCCCGGACGCCCCCCCCCTCCAAATCGACCGGACCGGGCTCCCGGGGGAGGGGTTTGGGGAGGGGGAAGCATCTCACACGCCGATGATCCCCAAGGGGTCGGCGGATACTGATTATGACGATGAAGATGACGATGCTGATGATGCTGGTGATAAT
>CAUYUJ010015743.1:192863-230363 GCA_963575745.1 Prorocentrum cordatum
CAGAGTAGGACGAAGCATTCGCCGAGAAGAGCGAAGCAGCACTCGCACGGGCAACACATGCGGCCGCGACGCTCGACTGCGTGTAAAAACCCCCAAGTGGGCCGGACATCCTAGCAAGCATGCGGCCCTGTTCGCTGAGAAAAAAACTCCCCAGCCCGACCGAGATAGGTCTTTGACCGTGGATCTGAAACAGGATCCGTCGCCATGCAAACGCCCCGAAAGCTCCCTCACCCCTGGGTCTGGCGGGGGGACTCCTTCCTCGGCGAAAGCCGATGGGAAATGCCGAGACTGAGCGGCACTCAAGGCTTCATCCTGGGACAAAGGAGGAGGGACATCTCTGGCAGGGTGCTAAAAAGGCCTGTCTCGCACAAGAGCTCAAAGCCAGGGGGAGGGCCCGCAAGCTCCGACCTAACCCTGGCCAGCAAGTCAACTCCGACGATGGCAATCCTCTTCTTCGCGCACTGGGCAATGCCGCAACGCATGGATCACCGTGTCTCCATGTTGGCCGCGCAGCGGGCGCAGGTCTTCGCTGAGAGACCCTTTCGAGACGGCCTTGCCGAGAGGCCATGCCGCCCGACGAACAACAGCACGGACCGCCCCTTTCTGCTTTCCGACAGCTTTTTGGAGGCCAAGGCCGGAGAAACAATATCAAAACAAAGTATGTGGCCATCGCTGTACTTGGATCCTACATCAATCTCAAGCCATTCAAACCGTAGCCTTTGAGAAACGCTCCGCGAGGGCAGGGGGGGGGAGGTGGATGAGGAGGGGAACGCTCTTGCCGTCTCCGCCGACCATCGTGTAGGGGTCGGTCATGCTCCAGTTAGTTCTTTGTAACTTCAAGTATATGGCCCCCACGGGGCCTCGGACCGACCTCCAAGACTACTGGGGGAGAGCGCCACGTCGCACTCCAAGCCGGCCGAATCTGCTCCCAAGAAAGGGCCCACGGAGTCGCGCGGGATTGGAGCAGCCACAGTTTTTTTACAATATCTCGTGATCGGGGCCACACCTCCAAACCGAGCGGGGTCGTTTTCGATAAGGCTTAAGATCGAAAGGCTCCGACTTCCACTGGATGGTCTCATGGTCGAGGCACGCGGTCTTCTCACTTTGGCCAGCTCCGCGTCAGTCACCCCGTGGACCCCCCCGAGCTGTACTGCAGACCCTCCAAAGGACCAGACGTGCAGACCTTAGTCGCTCGACGGCCAAGGACTGGCCGTTGCTTCGCAAGACGTCGAGTCCTGCGGGCAGCCGCCGAGAGCCTGGCCTTCGCCTTAGCTGCGCGACCGCGAACCCTACGGGGTAAACCAGCAGTCATATCGATGCCAAGGTTGACCGTGGTTTCTCTCTTTGGCCCCGCGAGGGGTCCAAACTGGCCCTGGGGACGGAGAGAGACCACCCTGGAAGACGAGACAAATGCAACCTTATATATATATCCATAGAGATCTGGGCCTGCATCATATCAGTGATGGCAACTCGCAAAGCTCCAGCAGTCTGCGCCGGACTAGAGATGACGTGGCTGATGGCGCCTTCGCGATTGAGGCCCGAGTCATCATTATAATTGTCCAAAGTCGCGCTCGGCTCTAGAGGCGCCGAGTCGAACGACTCGACCCCGAAAGCTTTGATCATGGTGGTCGCCATCGAGCAACCGGCCGCAAGGCCATATTCAGCGTAGAGCGCAGGAGCGACCACTCCGCGCAGGACCATGAACCTGGACGAGCGGTAAGCACACAGGCAAACTCCCGATAGCACTGGATGGAAGTTAAGCCCGCGGCAGCGCTGCTCGAGCAGCACCTGAGGGATCTGCTCGTAACATTTCGGCATGAGCCAGTAAGGGCCGCCAGAATGCAACTCAGAGGCCGTGCTGGTCTCCGCTGTGAGGGCCTGGCGCCGTGCGGTGTCCGTGGCGCTCCGAATGTTCCCGCAGTCCAGCAGGGCCGATCGTGCTCGATCTTCCGGGCCTGGGCCCCGGGTCTCCGACGCCGCCCCCGGAGGCGGTGGGGGCTGGGAAGAATCCCACTCGGGCGGCAGCCAAGGACGGTTTTAGGGATCGTGGCCACGATCAGCGCACGGAGCTGCTTTGGCAACGGCGCCGCCGACTTCAGCCGCGAGAAGCACTTGCGCCGGGCACTCGAGCGAGGCGTCAGAAAGAAACTGGTAGTGGCGCATGTGGAAGCCGTCCAGCCCAACAGCAGACCTCGTGGAAAACGAACGAGACATCTCCCGAACGCCGTCAGGGGAAGTGATGGGGAGCGGCCCAGAGCGGGCACATCTAAGGCTCCCAGGATGCTCCTGAGCCCTCCAGAGGGCCCCCAACTTGTCTCTTTCCGAACGGAGGAGCTCCTGAGGATCAGAGACCAGGGACCCGAATGTTCCAAGCTGCTGGTGGGGCGCCAAGCCGCGGGGCCCTTCGAAATCTGATGGGCGCGACGGGCCTCTGGATTGATGCCGCCCAGCAGCCAGGTATACCAGTCCTTGCGAGCTTGCCCCGAGAAGGCTTTCACACACTTCTCAAGGTCGTCCTGAATCTTCTGGCCCAGGCCAGTGAGGCAAACACTAGGATCCTGGCGGTCTTTCAACCGAGCTCGCAGCGACATGGCCACCTCGGTGTAAAGAGCCGCGAAGTGACCTTTGTGAGAGGCGACAGCAGGCGGCGGGTCGCACAGGCCACTGCCAGTGGCAGTCAGCGCGGCAGAGTGGCCATTGTAGAGCCTGAGAAAAGCTTGGAAGTGCGAGTTCGACCATCTCATGCCAGGCAGCACTGGATAGCGAGGCGCACCTCGATCACGCCCCAAAACGGGACGCCACCAAAGCGGGACTCCTTTCCCGCGCGCTCCATAGAACGGGAGGGTGATGCCCGTAACAGTACACAACTCTTTCTCAGAAGTATTGGATCACTGCTTGTAGGCCACAGAAAGAACGTCGTCTAAAGCCTCGAGCTCCCCCCGCTGGGCCCTGACGAGGGCCTGGCCCTCCAGAGTCTTACGCCGCTCGTGCGACGGGGGCTCGGGCATGGGACCGGTCGGGGCATCCACGACGATCGGGGGGGGCTTTCGGAATGACGATGCACGGAGCTGAGCCAGTCCAGCGATCAATTGACCCGAACAGGGACGTGAGGCACGAACGAGGACGACTGGGAGTCCACGGACACAGACTGCACGGCCTTCGCCAGGCCGCCCGAAATCACAAAGTCATCGAAGCGCTTCGGGCCGCCCGCGCCGAAACAAGTTTTGGGGCCTTTCTCAACCAGCTGCGCGCGCAAGTTCTGGGCGAACTCGCACTCGTGCAGGGCTTCAGGCTCCAGGTTAAAGTCGCCGCCCAGCGCGAAAGGCAATCCGCGCACCGACAGAGACGCTCCCGCGTGATCCAGAATCTCAACGTTGCAGTCGTCCAACCCCACTGAGTCTCTGAGGTAGATCGAGGAGGGGAGAATAGACTGACCCCCTGGAGGGTGAACAATGCCAGCAATCGCCCTGTGGGCGTAAATACTAACCCCGTCAGGAGGGGCATGCAGACCTAACCAGGATCTGGCCGCGATAGCCACTCCACATGATGGGCCTCCGCCGGGCCCGCGCGTCAGGGATTCAAGGGGGACTTCCAGCCATTGTTGTTGCACCGCTGAGATGCCAAGTCCAGAGGGTCCCTTCTTGGAGCCTGTGCTCCTGGATGAGCGCCACATGAGCCGAACGCTGAGGCAGCCATTCCTTCACCGACGACCAAGCGTTGCCGTTGATCGTCCCAACCTCCAAGTGAAAAGGATCCAGGGGGGGGCTTCGGGCGTGGCGGCGACAGAATTTGAGGTGTGCCCCGTCCCAGGCAACGGGGGCTGGACAGAAGGCCTGGGGAGATCAGATATGCTGGCAGTCCGCGCGGGCATTGGCGGTCGCGCAGGCTGCTGCAACGACCTTTCAACGCACGAGGAACCGCCGGCGTCCTGACACTATTTTAAGATACTGCGTCGAGCTTCAGGTGGGGATAAGAAGTTTTGCGCTCGGGTGGCCTAAGACACCGTGGCCAGGCAGCCAAGGGGTATCCGTCAAGCCGCCCGAACTGCCCCTGGAACCAGGGGCCGAAAAGAGAAATCGAGCTGGACTAAAGCTAAGAAGCTGACGATCCCCCCCACGAACCGTAACCGCAGGACACGCACCCTCACGCATTGGTTGTGTGTGTGTCGCTTGCTCAGAGACTTTGGCAGCCTCCGCGCGGACACGAGCGAGCATATCGTCCGAGTTGTCGCCGCAGTCACCCTCGTGGGCCGCGGCGGACTCGGCTGGCTCACGCTCAGTAGAGGAAGCGGCGCGTGCCGCTGCGGCTGGAACTGCTTCAGCGACATCAGGAGCACCAGCAGCAACCAATGGAACGCCAGCAGCTTCTCCCACTTCCGTCCTCCTGCGCTTGGCCTCCAAACGAGCTGTGGCACCAGGGAGTGTGCTTCCCTTGCCTCGCGAGCACTGGCTGCATCTTTGGCGAACAAGCCCTTGGCCATTTTGGCGAGGGGCGAAATAAGTGTGTCACGCCTTTTGTCGATCTCCTCGCGGGCCCCTTCATCGAGCTCGTCATCGCCAGTCGAGTCGGCATCGAGAGGGCGGGGAGCTGGCTGCCATGCTGCGGGGGGCCACTGCCGCCTTGGAGGCCAGGCACACGAGCACCGCCACCAGGCTGGAATAGAGCGAGCCCAGAGGAGCCTGCCCATGCAGAGCCTGTCGGAATGGTCGAGGACTGGCTGCGCAGCGCGCCGCAATGCTTGCAGAACTAATACGACGGTTTGTTCTTTCGGCATCCACATGTGCTGCAAACCCATTTGCCTCCACCCGCTTGCTGATGCTGCGCTCCAGCTGGTCGACGGGGCTGACGGCCAGGCGACAGGGCAGGCCAACGATCACGAGGATGAAAACCACGAAAGTCGCCTGCTGCAGCACCTTTACAGGAACCTTTGAGCGGGGGCTTTGACCATGCCGTGTGCCGCGGGCACCATGAGACACGGCCAGCAGCCCCTTTCCCTCCAGAGCCCGTGGGCGCCATGGCTCCCGCGACAGGATCGTGACGACAGGCTCCGAAGGAGCAGATGTAGCGAGGTTTGAGATCCCTCCAACTGAACTGAACGACAGACGCCAAACAGGCCCGTAACAGCAGTGTGCCGTTCTGACGATATGCTGTTATACGCACAGGCAAAACGCCTGAGCCAGAACTGCTGGAGGAGGAGGAGGAGCAGGAGGAGGAGGAGGATGAGGAGGAAGAGGAAGAGGAGGGAGAGGAGGAGGAGGATGAGGAGGAGGAGGTGGAGGAGGAGGAGTAGGAGGAGGATGAGGAGGAGGAGGTGGAGGAGAAGGAGGAGGGTGAGGTGAGGGTGAGGGTGAGGGTGAGGGTGAGGAGGAGGAAGAGGAGGAAGAGGCGGAGGAGAGGAGGAGGCGAAGGAGGAAGAGAGAGGAGGATGAGCAGGAGGAGGGAGGAGGAGGAGAGGGAGGAGGGAGGAGGAAGCAGGAGGAGGAGGAGGAGGAGGATGAAACAGAGGGAGGTGCAGGAGGAACAGGAGGAGGAGGAGGAGGAGGAGGAGGAGGAGGAGGAGGAGGAGGAGGAGGGGGAGGAGGAGGAGGAGGAAGAGGAGGAGGAGGAGGACGAGGTAGAGGAGGAGGAGGGGGAGGAGGAGCAAACTGACGAGGAGGCGGAGGAGGAGGAGGCGGAGGAGGAGGGCGGAGGAGGAGGCGGAGGAGGAGGAGGAAGAGGAGGAGGAGGAGGACCTGCGCAAACCCTCAACGATGTTGGAATAAACCCTCCCTTCAAGCACCCTCTTCACAGGCCCCGAGAACGGCTCATTTCCATTGGGGGAAGTGCACCGTTGGAAGGCAACCGTTGGACGACCCTGAAGCATTTCAAAGCATTGTTCTCGGGATTCCAACGCCCCGGATCAACCTGACGATCCTGAATCGTGTCAGAATGCCGTTCTTGGAACTTCAACATCGCGAGCCAATGGAAGTGTGGCACCCGTATAATCTTGAATCTTTCTAGAACACTACTTCTGGTACGTTGATCATGCGAACCCGTGAAACTTGTGCAAATTGTATAAACGAATGTGCGCGGCGCTGAGGCGAGAAGCCACCCTCAATCCGTGCAGCTCTTGCAAACTTTTTCAACGAATGTGCGTGGCGCCACGGCGAGAGTTACATTCTGAAAACGGATCGCCTTCATTCGGTGAACCCCCTTGCAATTTTTTAAGACGAATGTGCGCGGCGCTAAGGCGAGAGCCACATTTTGAAAACGGGTCGCCCTCAATCCTTGCAGCTCCTGCATTTTCGACACGAACGTGCGCGGCGCTACGGCGAGAGCCACATTTTGAAAACGGGTCGCCTTCAATCCGTGAAGCTCTTGTAAGCTTTCAGAGCGAGTGTGCGCGGCGCTAAGGCGAAAGGCTCATTTTGTAAACGACCCGCACTCCATTTGTGATGCTGTTGCCAAGTATTAAGCTTCAGAGTCATACATGGTGAGGAAGTCTCAGGCGAAACGTCCGGCCCGCCCTAAACACTGGCCTCGGGGTGCGACAGGGACAAGTGATGTATAAGGACAAAGAACGAAGGAGGAGGAAGAGGAGGAGGAGGAGGAGAAGGGAAAAAACGGGAATGGATGGGATGGAGTGAGAGGGATGTTGAGGGCGGAGGTGGAGGGCGGAGAGTGAGCAGGGGCAGGAAGAGGACGAGGAGGCGAAGATGCTCACAGGACTTGTCCCCGCAGCGTGCGCCGCCGACCTCTGGCGGAGAAGGCGGTGAGGCGTTACCCCCTGCCCCGCCGCGCCGCCTTGGCGCCTTCGGCTGCTGTGCCGTCAGTCGGGTGACAGATGCTTGCAGTCGGGTTCCATCATCTGCAGAAGGCAGCTGTGCACCACCACGTCTGGCGCGGGCCTTCAAGGCTTAGCGGCCTGTGGGTGCCCGTGTCGGGTCCCAGGATCGGTCCTTCCTCGTTTCGTTCCCTCTGTTGTCGGAATTGTCTCGCCGCCAAGTTTGGTGGTGTTTTCGAAGACGCCTGCGGCGAATCACCGCCGCCCCCTGCCTTCAAGAAACGCCTCTTTGGCCGAACGTTGCGGCCAGAGCTCAGCCAAGCTATCGGATTATGTGTTCCCCCAGCCGTTGTTGAAACCTTTCGGGGAGCACGCGGGGGAGACAGAAGAAGAGGAGGAGAGGGAGGAACAAGGATGATGATGATGATGATGAGGAGGAGGCCTCTTGGTAGCCTGTTAGGGCACTGTTTGGGGGCCTCTCGGAGGCCTCGTGAGGCTTCCTTGGGCCTCTTGGGTGCCTTTGGATGCTCCTTGGGATGCTCTTTGGCCGTCTGGGGGAGTTCTTGGCACGTCTGACGCGGTTGGAAGCCGTCTTAGGGGGCCTCTCTGGGCCGTCTTTGGGGCCTCTCTGGGCCGACTTGGGGTCCTCGTCGGGCGCTTCAGGGCCGTCTTGGGGCCCTCTTCGCGCCGTCTTGGGGGCCGCTTGGGCCGTCCTGGAGCCATCTTGGAGGCCTCTTTGGCCGTCTTGGTGGCTTCGTGGGCAGACTTTGAGGCATCTTGGACCCGCTTGCGCTGACTTGGAGGCCATCTTGGGCCGTCTTGGCCGTCTTGGAGGCGACGGAGCCAACGGAGCACGACATTTGGGAGCTTTCTGGGTGGCCGGCGGGATTGGCCGAAGCCAAGTCGGAAATGTGGAGAAAAACAAGAACCTGTCAGAAGTTCAGCATGCCGTGCACCCCTGTGATGAATCACCAGGGGGCGGCGGATCGAAGACGCCTACGGCGAACTCCGTCCAAAATGATTTCAGGAGGGCGCCGGACGGCCAGGGAGAGCACCCCGAGACAAATGTGGCCCGCAGAGAGCATCGGGAAACCTTCAAGAGAGCCCAACGAGGACGATGACGAGGACGAGGACGACGAAAACGAGGACGAGGACGAGGACGAGGACGACGACGACGACGATGGCGACGACGACGACGACGAGGACGAGGTCCATGATATATACAACACAGCCTCGACAAAGGATGTTAAACGCTTCGCTGCTGGATTCAGAGCTGCGGGCATTGTGATCAACGGGTCAGATTCCACGAGTTGGCCGCGCCGCGCTCAGCATAGATGATCCCAGGCTCCGGGCCCACGGACCCCCCCCTGGGTCTCAGGGTCCCCCGGGCCCCCCCCTGAGATGGGATGGAGAGGAGCCGACGACGACGACGGCGAAAACGACGACGACGACGACCACGATGATGACGACGGCGGCGACGACGGCGGCGACGACGTCGACGACGACGTCGACGACGACGACATCGCCCGTTCCGGCTCCCTGAAACACAGCAACACCAGGCCACACCCAGAGGGAGGCGACGACGGGAAAAACACCGTCGACGACGATGTTGCTTCTCCTCCTCCATCCGTCCCCCTCATCCCTCCCTCCTCGTTCCTTGGCCCTCTGTTCCCTACTTTGCTCCTTTCTCTCACTCTCTCGCACTCCCACAGGGGAAGACCCCACCACGCCACGCCCATAAAGGGGGGGGACCATCGCGCGGGGGGGGGGTCCGACGGCATCAGTATGTGGGGGGTGGGCTAGGACCCTGGATCCATGGATCGTTTCGTTCGCCATAGAGTCCGCGAGAACACGGATTTCTTTGAAACTTTCTACCACCGTGCAGAGAATCCCTCCGTTCTCGAGGGCACGAAGAAGTCGCCACAGCTGCTCGCACAGTGGCCAGAGCTCTGTCGAACTGTATGCCCGTTCCATGGCGCTCGGCATTGCGACTAGGATGCAGTCCGTCTGCAGATCGGCTGCGCGCCCTGCGGCACAGAGCTTCTCGAAGGCAAGCAGGCGAGTCCTGACGTTTAGCCGCGTTCTTCAAGAGAGCGAGCCCCCACGGTGACCCCATGAGGGCCCCTCTCCAACGGTCCCCAGTGTTTTCACCAAGCGCTGGTGGGGAGCACGCAGTTCTCTGGCATGGCTGCACGTTCGCTCGACAATTCATCACAGGCGTTTCCAGCATGCAAGGGGGGGCGGTGGTTCGCCGTAGGCGTCTCCGATAAACATTGGCACGCCAACACCCGTCCGCAGGCTACGGGTGCGGCGGATCTTGTGGCCTTCGGCCTGTTCCGCCATCGTGCCTGGGTCGTGGGCCAGAGGCCTCTTAGAGGCCTCCTGGGGTCTTTTGGAGAGCCTCGCGGGGCCTCTTGGATGTCTTTTGTTGCTTTTTGGAGGCTTCTCGGAGGCCTCTCGCGGGCCTTCTGCAGACTTCTCGGGAGCTTTTGGGGTCCTCTTGTGCTCCTCTCGGAGGCCCCCAGGAGGCGGTCTCGAGGGCCATGTTGGGGTGGAGGGCCCTAATGGCCCCTTCGAGTTCTCCCTCTTGGGCTTAGCCTGGGGCCTTTGTGGGGTCATCTTGGGCCTCTCTTGAGGACTTGTTGCCTTGGGGCGATCTTGTGGCCCTCTCAGGCTGTTTTAGCCTCCATGGCCTCTAAGACGGACCGAGGGGCCCCCAAGAGAAGCCCAGGACGGCCCTCTGAGAACATCGCAGGGCATGTGGAAGTGTGCATTCCTATTCCCGCTCCCGAGGCCTGGTTCCGTGAGTTGGGAGTCTGGGCCTTTTGCAGGGTATTCCAGGAACCCGGGGGTATTCCACTCAGTGTCTCGCGGCACGGTGGCTCGCTACGTCTTCTGCGGATCAGTGGACATGCGCGGCGGGTCCCGCCCGTAGGGTCGCGCGCCCGTCCTGCGGGTGGTTGGCGGCCGTGGTTGCACAGGGTCTGGCCCACGGCTGTCGCTCCTCCCCCCTCCCTACCCGCCTGCGCCGCCACAGGCGGCCAGCATGGACGCGGAGACCCCGCCGGGGAGCGCCGTTTTTTCTGCGGCCGCCTCTGCAGGCGGAGGAAGACGTGAAGGGAGGCTGTCTCTGTTTGTTGAAAGGATGCTTGTCAGCGTGAGCCCCATGCAGTCAGTTCCTGTATTCTGGACATGCATGCTGTTTGGTGGAAGCCATGTGGTGCAGTCCTCCTTTGGGAACGGCAGGCGCCAACTTCAATGCTCGCGCAAACGTCCTGCCCTCCTGACGTCGGCAATGTCGACGACGTCGACCATGACGATAACGGCGGCGGTGACGATCCAAACAATGATGACTTAGATGATGCTGATGATGACGATGATGCTGGTGGTGGTGATGATGTTGCTGATGCTGCTGCTGATGATGACGGTGGTGGACATGATGATGCTGATAACCATGATGCTGCTGATGATGATGATGGTGGTGGTGATGGTGGTGATGCTTATGATGATGGTGATGATGCTGTTGTTGATGATGATGTTAGTGACGATGATGGTAATACAGCTGCTGCTGATGATAGTGATGCTGACGATCACGATGATGGCGGTTCTTGTTAAGGTGATTTTGCGGCTGCTGGTGATAATGATCATGATGCTGCTGCTGCTGCTGCTGATGATGATGATGATGATGATGATGATGAAAACGAGGACGAGAATGGCGATGGCGATGACGATGATCGTAGCGACTGCGCGGGTAACGGTGAACATCGATGCGTTCTGACATGATCTCGACATGCGCGAGCGGAAACGCGTGCGTACTTCCCGCAAGGTTTTGACAGAGTTGGTGGGCGCACGATGATGGTTGAACGGTTTCGGCACTTTTGCGCGACTGGTTCGATGGTTTGACTTGGCAAGACGGATCCACATGCTTGCTCGCGCGGCGGCGCGCGCGTATGGACGGTTAACATTGATCATTTGCTGTAACCGGGTACCATCGCACCATTTCTCTGATGGGGATGAGGTGGGGGTCAACACCCGGTCGCCCAAGATGGTAATTATGGTTTCGGATGGAAATGAACGATGGGACATAATCGTATGTCATTTGCTGTGTTCTGGGGGGGCGGTCTGGGGGGGGGGAGAAGGTAGTAGAGTCTGTTCGTCTCTTGAGTAGAGTGTGTGCATTTGATATGTAGTACAGTTCCGTTGTGGATGTTGCAGTCCCCAATTCCAATGCTCGATCAACCTCTCACATTCTCACCATCAACTTGTTCGCAAACTCGACTGGTGTAGTGACGCGAGTACCTTTTTCATGCAGATGGTGACGCTAATTGCGCTGGTGACGAGCAGTACGAGAAACAACGGAGGAAAAACGGAAGATGAGTGAAGAGGGGCGGGCGGAGGGACGGAGAGAGGTGACAAGGAGGCGGAGGAGGGTGCTGACGGAGGAGGGTGAAACGACAGGGAGTTGGGAGACAGGAGGGGGAGAGGAGGGAGGAACGGTGAGAGAGGGAACCGGGAGAAAGGACACATAAAGAAAGGAGAGGGAGGAGCTGGAAGCACGGGGGGGGGCACAGGACAGAGCGGGACGGAGCTGGATTTATGGAATTGCTTCTCTTACTCCGCCGGCCCACGGTATATGCTGGTGTGCCCACGGCGGGCGACAAGTAGGATAGGAGGCTCAATCAGGGGAGGGGGAGGAGGAGGAGAAGGAGGGGGAAAAGGAGGAGGAGGAGGAAGAGGAGGAGCAGGAGGAGGAGCAGGAGGAGGAGGAGGAGGAGGAGGAGGAGGAGGAGGAGGAGGAGGAGGAGCAGGAGGAGGAGCAGGAGGAGGAGGAGGAGGAGGAGGAGGAGGAGGTGGAAAAGGAGGAGGAGGAGGTGGCTGCTCGAAACGCGCAAAGGCAGAGGTCATGCCAGCTGTGCGAATTCCGCCACACCAATCGCTCGCGGGCCTGCGATGACATTCGGTTTCTCATGGGCAGAGGCGGCATCGCATTCGTCCCGCAGACACAGCTCGTTGGACAATGATATTACGATGTGTGGTATGCTATAACCCGTGCGCGTGCAGTTCTACATCGAGAATGACGGAAATGTTGCATGAGTTGCCAAATCGGGATGTTTTTGCATAGATAGGCACACAGGAGCGTAGCACGGGCAAGCAGTGGGAGGAGAATAAACATGTGGAAGGATATCGGAGTCTTGAGCATGGGTATGGGAAGGGAAAGCTCACGAACGCGACGTGCGGAGTAAGTGTTTGTTTCGAAGCAGCAGGTTCAAGAATAGTGAGCTTCGAAGGACTGTTCCAGTCCCGCCCAAGCTCAGGGGAAGAGCAGCAGCACTTCTGTTCGCCAGCGAAAATCATCCTCTGGGGTTCATCGCATTGTACGGGCCGTGCAGACAGAAAGAGGAGAAGGGCAGGGCAGCATGCGACAAAACATTGACGGCCATCGCCGGCTTGATAGACAGTACAATGCAATGTTTCCACCACGCAGCGCGACACCCATAATATGCACTGACGTGAATGGAGGGCTCCCGTTCACTGGAAATGATTGTGTTCTGGGGCCTCAGTCTAGAGGTGCACCTTTAGCACCGATGGCAGTACTGAGGCCACTATTTGCAGGCTGAGATTTGACCGGCGCCAACTCACACTCCGTCAATCCAGGCACGTGCGGAGGACTGCGTGGCGAGTCGCACATGGATCACATTTCGATACCGAGAATGGCGATGCGAGCTGTGGAACGGCGTCGTGTACTGGTGAGGTCAGGCCGCAAACTGCAGTTACATAGCGCGGTGTCAGCTAGAGATCATCGCCCGATGCAGATGCAGCTGTCAAGCCTAGGAAAACAATGACACCACTATTAATAGTAATCTTAATACCGCTAATAATAGTGATACTGATAGGCATTTTAGTAATGATAATGAGAAGACGAAAAATCATATTATTCATCATACCACTATAAATAGTAACACGAATAATGGTAAGGCGAATGCGAACACTACTGATAATAATCGTAGTCGTAACAATGATAAAAGGCTGAATGAAAACAACGATTGTGGATACTATTAGTGAGAAGACTCGTATCAAGCACCGGGCACCGGAAAATTTTACGAATACTAAGACCAATAATAACCACATTATGTTTAATAACAATAGTAACGATATGACAGATATATAGGATAATGATCGTCATGCGAATACTAGTAACACGAACATTAATAATACTAAGAAGAACAACATTGATACTACTAAGAGTTCTGATATTGCGAAGCATCATATTCACATACTCAAGATAGCCATACTACTAATCACAATAATCATAAGAGGAGGAGGAGGAGGTGGTGGAGGAGGAGGCGGAGGTGGAGGAGGAGAAGGAGGAGGAGGAGGAGGAGGAGGAGGAGGAGCAGGAGGAGGAGCAGGAGAAGGAGCAGGAGAAGGAGGGTGAATAATGACAGGGGGAATGGAGGATGAAGAGAAAAGGAAGGCAGGATTGATTGATGAGACAGTATCATGGTGGATGAGGATTTTGATGGGAGAGATGAGCAGGGGTGAGGCAGGGGGCGGGACGCTGGAAGCAGGGGGGGTGGGTGCGAGGCAGGAGGGACGGGACGGAGGTGGTGGAGTGCAACGGCGGCGGAGACTCCGCGGCACGAGGGGGAGCAGGAGGAAGAAGAGGACATGGATGGGGCGCGGGAAGGAGACATGCCGCCGTGGAAGCTGCGATTTGGCACCGTGGGTCCGCGTGCCGCGCAGGCTCTCGGCGGCGGCTGGCGCCACCGCCGCGCCCCGGGACGACGGCGCGCGTGCGCGCGCGCGCCCGCGGGGGGGGCCTCCTTCCTTCCGCTCCTCCTCGTTCCCTCCCTCCTCCTCCTCCTCCTCCTCCTCCTCCTTCCTACCGCTGCTCCCTCCATCCCCGAGGCCCACTCCCTCCCGAGCCCCTGCGTAGGCTCCTTCTCTCCTATGGGGAGTGGAGGGTGATTGAAGCAATTGGCGTCCTGGCGCGGTGTCTCGCCCTGTGGGGGGGCAAGCTTTCTCGCTCGTTGCAGGGCAAGTTTTTTGTCGCACGCTGGAGGGCAAGACTTTCCGTGTCTTCGAGGGTTCCAGGGAGTGAAGCGACGGTACGTTTCGACGATGTTGCCGCATATGTTGGCCACATATTTTTCACTCTGTTGGACGAGACGCTAGACAAAAATGTCGACGCAACGATCGAGCCTGTTCGAACCAGCTTGGCTTCCTTGGATGCCTTGGTAGTGTCGCATTCTCGACAGAGCGACGCCTTTCCCCAGGACAGGGGCATGATGAAGGCGGGCCCCACCAATGCGGTGAGCACCGATGCAAGCAATGCCACAGGGAGGGCTGCAACCTCAAATTACAGCGTTTGTACGATCGGGGTTCATAGTTAACAGAAGCTTCGATTATGTCGCCAGGAAGCAAGCAACCAATCATATACATATCTAGGGCCGAGAAGCTGATGGCGAGGCTCATGGATACAGCGCCCTAACCTCGAATCCCTCAAGGCCAGGAGTCATGCCGCGAAGATGCTTCTCGCGCGTGGCCGGCGCCCAAACAGGACTCTTGTACCCATGGAGGCTGGCTTCGCAGAGAAAGCCGCCGGGATTTTCGAGGCCGCGCTCGCCACCTACGCGTGTAACGGGCGCAAAGTCAGCAGTGGGAAAGTCCAGGACTTCGTCCGCGAGGGGCTGATGAGTGGAAACGGCCAGGCGTCCATTGACTGCGCCTGACAGCCATACTTTCAGATCGCGGTACGTAGCTTCGGCGCCAGAAACCTCTCTCTAGAGAAAAAGATCTCTAGAGATATCGAGATCACTCTCTCTCTGTAGAGGGAGAGATTTCGAGATCTCTCTCTCACACTCTAGAAAGAAAGAGTGATAGAGAGAGAGAGAGAGAGAGAGAAAGAGAGAGAGAGAGAAACAAATAGAGAGAGAGAGAGAGAAACAAACATAGAGAAAGAGAGATCTCGAGATCTCTCTCTCTCTCTCTGGCGCGCGCCGTGGATTGGCTGCGTCTGGCGATTCATGTGAACATTCACTGCACCACAGCCGCGGTCGCCCAGGGCACGGGCCCAGCGATGGCGGGGTGCGCCTTCGGTCTGCGCGCCGCGGCGGACGCCCAGGGGGCCAAGGATCCTTGGCACCTTGGCTTGTAGAACAGTCGCGACATATCCGTCTCTGCGCTCGTCAGTTTACCTTGAGTTGAGTTGCTTCCTCGGTTTTCTGGCTGCTGCACGGTTCGCTTGGATTTACAGTTCCCCCTTCACACCACCCATCGCTGCATTTGACAGTGTGCACGGTTTGTACACTGTGCTTTCGATTAGGTTCGATCGCAATTGGTACTTTCATTTGCTGTCCGCGTCTGAAGATCTTCTGCGCCGCCGATTTAGACAACATATACGTGTCCGCGGTCCCTGGGCTGCGATCTCGCGGATGCGCGGCGTTTTTTCTCGGATGCCCCGCGCGGAACGTATCCATGCGACCGCGTATCCGCGGGATCGCGCCCCGGAATCCTGATCGCGAGGGCGCGGGTATGGATGGATCTGCTCGCCGTTCGTGAATCTCCTGTGCAGCGCGCGCAGGGCAGCCGCGAACCGTCGCGGTGCTGGGCTTGGCGCTCCCTTGCTTCTGGGGGGATCTCCGTCGGGATCGTTGCGCGCGCCCCGGGTGGCGGTGGCCGAGGCAGGCGCGGCGTCTGCGGGAGAATGCCGCGGGGCAGCGCGAGCTGGGCTTGAGCAGCGCGCGCCGCCTGCCTCGGCCGAGGGCGGGCGGCGCGACGGCGGCAGTTTTCCTCGGCGAAGCAGCAGAGGTGGAGGCGCCCGCGCCGCGCCGCCGAGGGGCAGGCCGCCGACTTTTTGCCCCGCTGCCATACATTGGGGCCTTTTTCTGCGCTCTGCGCCGCCGCAGCGGCTGCGGCCTGCTTCGCCGCTGCGTCGGATGACGGGTGGCGACCGTGTCGCCGCGGTCGGCGCGCGGGGTCGGGATTTGGAGTCGCGCCGCCCGCGGCTGTGCGGGGAAGGGGCGCCTCAGAGTGCGCGGGGCCTCGTGTGCCTCCGGTGGGCGCTCGCGCGTCGCTGCCGCCTCTGCTGAAGGTTGCCGACTACCCAGGCGCCGCGCCCGTCACCATTGAGCGTCGTGCCTTGGCATGCACAGAGTGTCGCGTGCTGAATCTGCTCCGCCTCGGTAGCCCTCTTCTTCCTGGTAAACTTGATCCAGCTGCCTGCGGCAAGTCCCACCGTCGTGCCAGCCCTGCGTTCTGGGTGGCAACTGTCCGGCGGGGCCGTGACGTGCGATTGTTTGTGCACCCGCGCTTGGGAGAGTCATACTATGTGACACGCCCATCCGCGTCGTGTCGGTGTGTCTCTCCTCGGCGTATGCCGTCTTGGAGGATCATTAGGTGTTCTTTGGGGCTCTTTGGAGGCCTCTAGGGCCATCTGTTGAAGGAAGCCAAGTCATGTGAAGATGCCCAAGTCTGTCAACCCATAAACGAAAATTGCTGATTGTGGTTCCAAGGGCCCTACTGAGGGTCCTCATGTGGTCTGCCTTTTGGGGCCTCATAGGGGCCTCTTGGGGGGCGACAGGGAGGAGGGAGGAGAAGTGGAGGAAGGGCTCCCTTTTGTTGCCCCTCCGGTGGGGAATGAATACATGTAAGGGGCTTCCCGTGCATGAATAAAATCGTACGGCATGATCTGGAGGTGTATGGAAATCGCCTGAAAGTGGTGTGAGAATGGCTCGATTTGGTTTCGCAAGGCTCTCACACACGCCGACAGGGTCGGCAGACTTATCTCGACTGGTCGATCGTGATATGGGTGGGTAGTTCGTAACGATGCCGAACACACACACACACCTACACCTTCACCTCTACGTATGTATACGTATACACAGTTATACATAAATACGCACATACAGAATCATTAATGTATATCCATGCAGGTGATATAGAGGTGGCTATTCGTTGTGACCGATCTATTTACGATATACCGACATGCAGTTGTTTCGGTCGGTGAGTGTTTACCAGTATGCCTATACACATGCAGCACAGGTAGACGTATGGTGATTGTGGTGTTTGCACACACATATATAGGTATATATGTATGTGCATTGATGCCACTCGTCACGTATATCGATCTATGTGTATGTGTGTCGATGTAGAAATTGGAATCGACGCATCGTGATCTCAAACCATCGGCGAATCGTGGAGTAGCTGTGTAGAAACTGATGCCACCATATATGTTTACCGAACTAATATGTTGCACCATCTATACCTATACAAATAAACATTTGTATACTGGCTCAGTGTGAGTTCGATACATCGAATGGTCCTAATACCGATAGACACACACGGAACCATACTGGTAGACATGTCGGTAGACATTGAGACTGGTGTATACTTCGACAGTGAGGCTGACAGGTAGAGAGACATCGACACCGATATACAGTGATATCGGTAGGTCGTTCGATCGCTGTTTATCTGTGTATATGTATGTGTACGTGTATATGTATATGTCGATGTCTGTTTATATGTATGTGTATATGTATAGGTATATGTATACGTATATGTCTATGTACGTGTATGTATGTAGATATGTATGTATACGTTTATGTAGATGTATGTGTTTATGTACATGTAGATGTGTATGTATCGGTCTATGCATATGTAGATGAACATGTGTATGTCTATGTCTATGTCTATGCCTTTGTCTATGTCTATGTGTATGTTTATGTATGCATTTGTATACGTGTATCTATATGTATGTGTAGATGTTTATGTATACGTTGATGCTGATGTATATGTATATGTACATGTATAGGTCTATTCAGATCTATATGTGTATGCATATGTATGTGTATATCCATATGTATATGTATATGTATATGTATATGTATATGTATAGGAATATATACAGATATTTGTATATATTCCCTACCTAGGCTCTGCCTAGAAGGGTTCTCATTATTAGGCTTAAAGGGCCGGGCAGTGGAACCCGCCCCGGGCGGTTCCCCCGGCATCCGCCCCGCGGTTCCCCCAGTTACGTCTTCTTAGCTTAGCGTTGCTTATCTAATATTAACTTAGCCTAGCTTAACTTAGCTTAGCTTAGCTTAGCTTAGTTTATCTTAGCTTAGCCTAGCCTAGCCTAGCTTAGCTTAGCTTAGCTTAGCTTAACTCAGCCTAGCCTAGCCTAGCCTAGCTTAGCTTAGCTTAGCTTAGCTCAGCTTAGCGTAGCTTAGCGCAGCGCAGCATTAGCATAGCATAGCATAGCATATCATAGTATAGCATAGCATACCATAGCATAGCATATCATATCATATCATAGCGCAGCATAGCATAGCATATGATAGCATAGCATAGCATAACATAGCGCAGCATAGCCAGCATAGCATAGCATAGCTTAGCATAGCATAGTACAGCACAGCGCAGCATAGCATCGCATAGCATAGCATAGCATTGCATATCATAGCATAGCATAACATGTAGATGTAGGTGCAGGTGTAGATGTGGATGTAGGTGTAGATGTAGATGTAGATGTAGGTGTAGGTGTAGATGTAGGTGTAGATGTAGATGTAGATGTGAGTCTCGCTGTTGATATTGATATAGATGTAGATGCAGGTGTAGATGTTAATGTAGCTGTCGGTGTAGATGTAGATGTTTCTTTCCTAGATGCTCCAACTCCTAGGTAGGGTCGCACTGGGATACTTCACAATAATATGTATATGTTTATGTATGTGCACATGCAACTGTATGCACATGTATATATATATAGATATATATATACAAATTACTTATTCAGGTATATGTAGATGAGTATGTATGTTCGCATGCATGTGTACATGTGTATGTATATAGGTATGTGTATATGTTTATGTGTTTGCATACGTTTATACATGTGTATATGTTTATGTCTATGCATATGTATATGTTTATCTCTATGTCTATGTTTGTGTACATGTGTGTGAATATATATATATATATATATATATATGCACAAGTACAAGACTTCAGAGGCGCTTCGAACCATGCATCTTGGTCCTTGAAGCTTGGTATGCAGGCGGAATAGCAGGAAGGTCAAGCCGACGAATTAGCGACAACTCCTTGTTGCCTTTTTCCGGCATCTCCGCTATAATAAGGTTTTTCGTTATCTTTCCTCCATGGTTCTTTTTCTTGATTTTCGCCATACCCTGCGCATTCTCCCCATCATCCTCAGCTCTTTTTTGCGGAGGCTCCTCCTTGGAGAGCCTCTGGGGGCCTCACAAAAGTTGTTTCAGGCTTTCTTGAGGCCTTTTGGAGGCCGCCTGGGCGTATCCTGGGGGCCTCTGGGGGCTTCCTCGGGCCACCCTGCCTCCAACCGCGGTCTCCCTGAACGACGGGGTCACGATTTGGACTGCTTCGGAGGGTGTCTTGGGGCCATCTTGGGCCGCCATGGGGCTCGCTGACGGCCATCTTGGACCCGTGTTGTCCCGTTTTGGGGCTCTGTTGGACTGCCCGGAAGCCCTTTCGGATGCTTGTGTGGCGATTTTGGCGCCTCCCAGGCGGCTTCGGACGCCCAGAAGACTGCCGCCTTGAAGCGCCAGGAAGCCGAAAAGAGGAAAACCCCAAAATTCTAGACGCTTCGCGCAACCCCACCAGACCCCGCTCCCCGCAGGTCGCGTCGTTCCACGTTCCTCGGCAGCTCAGCTCCCCTAGCCAGCACACGTCGTTGGGACGGATTGAGCCTGGCGCCCCACTGGCGACTCGCTCATCGGGCTTCGCGCCTGCCCCCACCCAGTATGACGGACACGTTTGCCCCGGTACGCGTCATGTCGCTGTGTGGGTCATGCCTCACGGCGGGCATCGAATTTCTCGACATTTTGTCCACTGCGCGCGCCCGAGCTTCCCAGGATGCCCCCTGCCGTCAGCTTCCCCGCAGCCCCGCGGCTGCTTTGTGAGTGGGCCGGCCGGCTAGCGGCGCGTCTTGTAGCTAATTCGGCTTGCCCGTCGGCCCGGACACCCTGTTCGCCGCGTGCTCTCTTCGCTCGTGGCCGCGACCGAAAAAGTAACCCCACCAGCTCGGTTAGGGGGCCAGGATTCGCCCCGAGGTGCGCCTCTTACGTGGCCAGGACGCCTTGCCGACCGGGCGCTCTCTGGATGGAGGGCACTCCCCCCAGCACTGGGTCCAACGTCTTCATCAACGGCTGCTCGCCCACGTGAAAGGGGGCACGTGGCACCGCATGCCGTTTGCGATGGGTTGCTGGATCGGTGGTTCGCACATGCAGACCCAGCGCCGCGGAGACGTTCGACGAGGTCGTTGAGTGACGCCCCATGCAGTGTGGCTACCCGCGAATTGACAGCTATTTTGGCCTGCTGCCTGGCCCTCGCCGGCGACGTCTCGCATCCGTGACCCCGGTGTTTTCGTCGTCTGAGCTGCTGCGTAGCCCGCCACCGCCGCTCTGTTTGCATCTGCCCGCCGCTAGTTAGCTGCGCGTGTTCGGCTTTGTCTTAGGCCGTGATTTAGATCGTAGCGCTGTTGCTTCGCTTCTTGACGGCGCGCAGTTGTTCTGTGTCGCTCGCGAACAAAAAGTGACCCCACCAGCCCATCCAGAAACGATGCCCAGACAGAGGAAGTGTCTCGATCAGGGAAGGGAGCAGCGCGCGGAGGAAGGGTCCCCCAGTGGAGGCCTCTTGGAGCGTCTTGGGGGCCTCCTGGCGGTCCCGGACGCCTCCTAAAGCGTCTTGGGTGCTTCGGGGAGCTTCTTGTGGCCTCTTGGGGGTCTCTTGGGGGCCTCGTGGAGGCCAGTCGGGGCGCCTGTCGGGGCCTCCTGGGGCCTCCTGGGCGCCTCGTGGGGCCCTCTTGAAGCGCTCGTGGGAGCCTTGGGAACGCTCATGGAGCCTTTTTGGGCCATCTTGGGGTCATCTTGCAGCCTCGGATGGCCATCGGAAGCGAAAAGGCGAGAACGCCCAAACTATTGATTTTCCTAAGGTGTTGGAAAGATTTTCGCCTCTTCGGAGCCTCCCGGGGGAGCTCTTTCGCCATTGGAGCCATCTTGAAGCGGTCTTGGGGCCTCTTGGGGCATCGTGGGAACCATCTTCACGCATCCTGGGATAGTTTGGGCCATGTTGGAGGTCATCTTGGGCTCTCCCAGGCGCTCTGAAGCAGTGCCCCCCCCCAGGGGGCCCAGATGTGGCCAAAACCTTGGTAACATCAGTGATTTTGGCATTGTCGCCGAGGCTTCTTGGGGCATCTTGGGTGCCTCTTGGGGCCTCTGGGGGGTCTCTTGGGAGCCTTTTGTGGGCGTCCTGGGGGCCTCTTGGGTTTTGTTTTGGGGCCACGTGGGGTCATGTTGGGGCCATCTCGGGGCCTCTTGGGGCCTCCTGGGCGCTTCTTGGGGCCATATTGGAGGAGATCGATCACAAGGGGGGGGGGGGCTAAGTTAGCACCCCCCATCAGGAGGCCAAAAATGGAGCCAAAACCATGGTACGACCGATGATTTTGGCTTCCTCGCCGAGGCCGTTTTGGACGCTCCAGCGCGTCGCGGAACCCCCCGTCCAGGTCCAGGGGAGGGGGTGGGGGCAGGGGTAAACCCCTCCCTGAAGGGGAAGAGGGAACCCCCTAAACCAACTACGCCCAGAGGACTGGTGGGATTCCTGGAGGCCTTTTGGGTCATCTTGGGGTCACGTCGGTCACTATTGGAGCGCTCTTGTGCTGTTCTGGGGGTCTCTGGGACGTCTCCGATGACTTTCCCGATCGCCCTACGTGTGCTGGGAAGACTTGGCAACATGCCCTGCGAGGTCTGGGGGGCCGCTTGGAGGCCCGTCCGGAGGGTCCCACAACCCCAGATCCTGGGAGTCAGTTTTTTTTTTTTTTTTTTTTTTTGTTGTTTTGGGGGGGGGTGTGACGGGTTTTCCCCCCGCCCAGGCTTGTACACATATAAGAAGAAGAGGAACTTGCACATGCATATGTGTATGCGTATGCATAATCCCACCAGCCCTCTGGGCGTAGGTGGTTTAGGGAGTTTCCTGTTCTCCTTCGGGGAGGGATTAATCCTTACTTCCTGTGGTTAAACGCCACCACGTCCCCACCTAGCCGGCCGATAGGAACCCCGCCGTCCTAACCGTCGACAGCACTAACTCAATTTTTTGTCGCCAACATGTCGTCGAATTGCGAACAGTGCAACAGGAATGATACGGAATGAACATCGCTTGGGTAGCCCCAGACGGGTGGTCGCGTCCTACCCATCAACAGCGATACAAAGTCAACGTTTTTCTCGTCAGCATGGACTTTATTGTCGTCGACGCTGCGAAAAGTGTAGGAGGAATGGGGCACGGCGCACATCGCGCGCGGACGCCTGGCCAACCCTACTCGGGACCCCCCGTCCTACTTGCCAAACAACATAGCAACTTCGACGTTTTTCTCGCAAGCGTGTACTTTCTCGTCGTCGGCGCTGCGAATCGCGCAGCGGGAATGGGACGCTCCGCGAATTCCCAAGAGGCATTCTCCTCTTCCTCCTCAGTTTCTCCCTCCCTCCCACTCTCCCTCCCGTCCTCCTCCTCCTCCTCCTCCTCCTCCTCCTCCTCCTCCTCCTCCTCCATGCGCGGCAGGGGCGAAACGATTGGCGGTGCAACACGCGTGGCTGGAATGAGACGCGGCGCACTTCGCGCGCTGGACATGTTGTCGCCGACGATGCAACTTGGGAGGCCAGAGCGGGGCGCGGCGTACATCGCGCGCGGTCTTGTTTCTTGTCGACGTTGCTCAATGCGCGGCAGGAGTCGGACGCAGCTCATGTCGCGCGCTGAACGTCTAGCCGCCCACGATATAAAATGAACGACTGGCGTCGGACGCGACGCGCTTGCTTCTTATGTTGTGGGAGGGCGGGTGGGAGTGGACGGGGCCCTCTGGCTCGTTCGAGCCGGCTAACTTGCAGCCCCTCCCCCTACCCCGTCCCCTGGACCCCCTGCCGCGACGCGTTGGAGCGTCCAAAACGGCCTTGGCGAGAACACCACAATAATTTGTTCTACCATGGTTTAGGCCCCATTTTTGGCCTCCTGAAAAGGCCCCCCACCCCCCCTCCTGTGATCGATCTCCTCCAGGATGGCCCCAAGAGGCGCCCAGGAGGTCCCAAGAGGATGGCCCCAAAATGGCCCCATGTGGCCCCAAAGAGCCCCCAAGAGGCCCCCAGGATGCCCCCCCAAAACCCCCACGAGGCCCCGAGAAACCATCCAGGGGCACCCTAGACGCCCCAAGAGGCCTCTGCGATAATGGCAAAATCATTGATTCTACTAAGGTTTTGACCACATTTAAGCCTCCTGGGGGGGGGGGCAGTGCTCCAGATGACTCCGCGAGCGCCTGGGGGAACCCAAAATGACCTCCAAGATGGTTCAAGATATTCCAGGATGCCTGAAGATGGCTCCCACGATGCTCCAAGAGGCCCCAAAACCGTTTCAAGACGGCTCCACGTGGCCAAAGAGCTCCCCCAGGAGGCCCCGAATAGGCCAACATCCTTCCAAAACCGAAGGAAAATCAATGTATTGGGCTTTCTCGCCTTTTCGTTTCCGATGGCCATCCGAGGCTTCAAACTGATCCTAAGATGGCCCAAGAAGTCTCCAAGAGCGCTCCCAAGGCTCCCAAGAACGCTTCAAGAGGGCCCCAAGAGGCACCCACAAGGCCAGAGGCCTCCACGAGGCCCCCAAGAGACCCCCAAGAGGCCACAAGAAACTTCCCGAGGCACCCAAGACGCTCTAAGAGGCGTCCGGGACCGCCAAAAGGCCCCCAAGACGCTCCAAGAGGCCTCGATTGGGGGACCTTTCCTCTGTGTGCTGCCCACTTCCTTGATCGAGGCACTTCCTGTGAGCGTCGTTTCTGGATGGGATGGTGGGGTTACTCGAAACGTCCAGATTTTTTTTTCCTCTCTCTCTCTCTCTCTATATATATACACACGAAAGAGCGCGCCCGTGCGGAACTCAAGACCAAAAGAGGGGCCCCAGCTTCAAGCTCCCCCCCCCTTCCCTCCCTTCCAAAAGGGGGGGGGACTTCGGAAGCTACCCCTCCCCTCCCTCCCTTTTGGCTAAGGGGGGGGGGGGGGGCTTCGAAGCTGGGGGGGGCCCTGGCTAAAGGGGGGGAGGGGCTTCGAAGCTACCCCCCCCCTCCTCCCTTCCAAAGGGGGGGGGGCTTCGAAGCTCCCCCCCCTCCCCCTTGTCCAAAGGGGGGGGAGGCTTCGAAGCTACCCCCCCCTCACCTCTCCAAGGGGGGGGGGGCTTCGAAAGCACCCCCCCTCTCACTCCTTTCCGGGAGGGGGGGGTAGCCATTCTCCCTGTGCTCCCTGTTGGTGTTCCGGACCTCTCCCCCTCTTCCCTTCCTTTCCAAAGAGGTGGGAAGGGAGGGGGAGAGGGAGGGAGGGAAGGGAGTGGAGCGAGGAGAGGACGAGCGAGCCGAGCGTGTGGGCTGGTGGACGTGGAGGCTGTTGGGAGGCGCAACAGTCCAACAATCTGCGCGCGAGGCGAGCGATTCGGGTTAGGGATTAGGGTTAGGGTTAGGAATTAGGGTTAGGGTTAGGTGTTAGGGTTAGCGTGTGGCCTAGGGCTAGGGTCCGAAGTAGAGTTCGGACTGTGAGGGTTAGGACTAGAGATAGGATTATGGGGGTAGGGTTAGGCTTAGGGTTGGATTTAGGGTTAGGGGATAGGGCTAGGGCTCGGGGACGGGATAATAATTAGGTTCGGGGTAGGTTAGGGTTAATGGGAGAGGGTTCGGGATAGGGTTTAGGGTTAGGGTTAGAATTAGGGTTAGGGATAGGAATAGGGTTAAGGGGTTGGGTAAGGGATAATACTTAGAGATATGGGTTAGGTTAGGGCTAAGGGTTAGGGTTAGGGGTTAGGGTTAGGGTTATGATTAGGGTTAGGGATAGGGTTAGGGTTAGGGATAGGGTTAGGGTTTAGGGTTATGGATAGGGTTAGGGGTAGGATTTAGAATTAGGGTTAGGGCGTAGGGTTAGGGTTTAGGGTCAGGGTTTAGGGTTAGGGTTTAGGGTTAGGGTTTGGGTTTTAGGTTAGGGTTTTAGGTTCTTAGGTTAGGGTTTAGGGTTATGGTTCAGGCTTAGGGATATGTAGGGTTAGGGTTAGGATTAGGGTTAGGGTTAGGGTTAGGGTTAGGGTTTAGGGTTAGGGTTATGGATAGGATTAGGGTTAGGGTTAGGGTGAGGGTTAGGGTTAGGGATAAGGTTAGGGCTAGGGTTAAGGGTTAGGGTAAGGATTCGGGTTAGGGATTATATTTCGGGTTAGTGGTTTAAGGTTAGGGCTGGGGGTTAGCGGTAGGGTTAGGGATTCTAGTTCTGGTCAGGGGTAAGGGTCAGGGTTAGGGTCAAGGGTTAGGGTAGTGTTTAGGGTTGTGGTTAGGGTGTGGGCTAGGGTTTGGAATTAGAGTTCGGTTTCGGATTCGACTTAGGGTTAGGGGTTAGGGTTGTGGTTAGGGGTTGGGTTGGGGGTTAGTGTGTGGGTTAGGATGAGGGGTTAGGGTTAGGGGGTCAAGGTGAGGGTTAGGGGTTAGGGTTAGGGTTGCGGTTAGGGGTTAGGGTTCGGTTTCGGGTTAGGGACTAGAGTTAGGGTTTGGGGTTAGGGTCTAGGGCTAGGGGTTAGAATTAGGGAGATGGTTAGGTTTTTTTTAGGGCTAGGGTGAGGGTGAGGGTTAGGGGTTCGGGGTTAGGGTCAGGGATTCGAGTTAGGGGTAAGGTTAGGGTGAGGGTTGCAGGTAGGGGTTAAGGTTAGGGTTTCCGGAGCAGCCCCCCCCCCCTTTGGGAAGGGGGGGAGGGGGGGGTAGCTTCCGGAGCGGCCAAAGTGGGGGAGGGGGGGTAGCTTCGGAGCGGCCAAAGGGGAGAGGGGGTAGCTTCCGGGCGCGGACGAAAAAGGGGGGGAGGGGGGGGGGGAGCTTCCAGCAGGGGGGGTCCAAGGGAGGGGGGGGGGTAGCTAAGGGGGGACCCCCCTCCCTTGCGAGTTCCGCACGGGCGCGCTCTCTCATATATGCACACACGTGTATGTATGTATGTATGTATGTATGTATGTATGTATGTATGTATGTATGTATGTATGTATGGATGGATGGATGGATGGATGGATGGATGGATGGATGGATGGATGGATGGATGGATGGATGGATGTATGCATGCATGCATGCATGCATGCATGCATGCATGTATGTATGTATGTATGTATGTATGTATATATATATACACACATATATCTCCATATATATATATATATACACGCATTGCCATTTATCTGCGGCAAAGTCCGCCACTGTGCCTGTAACAGCGTAGCAGGAATATGTTCGAAGTCTTAACGTTTAGCGAATCCCCACCAGCCCATCCAGGAACGATGACCAGGAGAGTTGCCCTTCCTGGCGGAGCGTGGCATCATCTGGATCGCTCGGGGAGCCTCCGTGGGCCAGAAGCTTCTTGGATGCCTCTCGGATTCTCCTGGGATGTCTCTCGGGGTCTCTTGCAGGCCTGTTGGGGCGTCTTAGGGGCCTCATGGCGGCTCTTGGGGGCCTTTGGGGCGTCTCGGGGGCCTCTTGGAGGCCTTTTGGGACGTCTTGGGGGCCTCTTAGAGATCTTCATTGGGCGTCTTGGGTGTCTCTTGGGTGTCTCTTGGGTGTCTCTTGGGTGTCTCTTGGGTGCCTCTTGGGGGCCGCTTGGGAGCTTTTTGGGTGCCCATCGGGGAGGCCGGTTTTGATCCCCTCGGGGGGCATGTTTGCACCCCCCTCGGGGGGCATGTTTTCGGCACAGTTTTGTTGTACATGTAATTTGGTAGGGAAGGCTATCACCGAACTCGGCTCCAAAGATGTGGGGGTCGATGTTCGAGTAGTGGTTGGTTCGAGGGGTGGAAGTCGGCCTTAGAAAACATTACGAAACCTCACCAGACAGCAGAGGAGCATTCTAACACGCCCGCTTCGTGCAGGCACGGTGGCCGATTGCAAATCCGATCCGACGCTAATCGCAAATCGAAAGCTGCACCCATCCCCCAACCCTCCTTTCGGCTAGAAGGGTGGTCTTATCCCTATATGTTGGTAACTTCAAGAACCAACCTACGCGGCGGGAGCCGCATTTTGAAAGCCATTCGTCTTCTGGCTTTGTAAATGATGGCAATTTAATGCTTCAGGCACCACATCATGATAAGACATTTCAAACGAAGCGCTCGGCCCGCCCTGCCGACACGGTGTTGTGCGACGAGGAGAAACCAGTCGAAACCGTTCGAAACCATTCATGAGGAAGAGGCGCGGACAAATCCCCTTCCCCTTCTCCCCGCCCCTGCCAATCTGCCCTCCCCCCCTTCTCCCTCCCCTTCCCCCTTCCCCTTCGCCATCCCTATTCTGAGGGAGGGAGGGAGGGAGGGGTGGGAGGGAGTGGAGGAGGGAGGGAGGAGGGGGGAAGGGGGAGCCAAGGGGGGAGGAGGGGGGAAGGGAGGGAGGGAGGGGAGGGAGGGAGGGAGGAGGGAGGGGGAGGGAGGGAGGGAAGTGGGGAGGGGGAGGGAGGGAGAGGGGTAGGGGAGGAGGGAGGGAGGGAAGGGGGCCCGACCTCCCGCTGCCCCCTTGCCCCCTTGCCCCCTTGCCGATGCCCGCCTGCCCGCCCCGCGGCGGGGCCCCAGCGCGCCGCGCCCGAGGCGCCGAAGCCGGGAGCCCCTCCTCGGAGGCTGCCCGCCCGGCGCCCCAGGCGCCGCGCCGGCCCCGCGCGCCAGCCCCGGGCCCCGCGGGGACTCCCCGCGCTGCGCGGCTTCTCCGCGCGGCCCTCCCCGCGTTGCGAGCTGCGGCCCTGGCTGGGCACGCGGTGGGGCGAGATCTCCACGCCTGCGGCCCAGGCGACCCCAGCTTCTCGAGAGAGGCCTGCGTGGCCTCCAGGGTCCACCTTCGCGCGGCCCGGCGAGCCAGCCTGGGGCCCACATGGCCTCCAAGGGCTCCAGGATGGGGTGCACAGCTGGGGTTCCGATACCGCCGCTCCCTGGACCTCTCCTCGGGCGGTCTCAGACCAGGATGTCGAGGTGGATCCAGCCGTGGCGACGAGGTTCCGCCAGGAGGCCCAAGAAGGCGAAAAGGAGGCAAGGTCACCCGTGCCAGTATTGGAGCCACTCGTCGAAGTCGTGGTGGCCGTCGGTACCTCGGGCCAGGGCTACCTGATGCAACTTCCGGTGCGTGTGGCGGGCCCTCGGCTTCACCGCGCGGCTTCCCTCCACGGCTTCCCTCCGCCGGGTCGGGGACTTCGGGGCTCGGAGGCGAGAACGCGAAAAACATTGAAAAGCACCTTTGGGAATCGATGATTTTCGCCTCTGTGGGCCCTCTCGGGGGTCCTCTTGGAGCGCTCTTGGGGCTTTTTGGGGCCTCTTGGGCCGTGTTGGGGGCCATCTTGGACGTCATGGAGCGCTCTTGGGCTGTCTTGGAGGTCTCTTGGGCGCCTCTTGGGCCCCTCTGGGCCCATCTTGGGGCCCCCTGGTCTCTGGAAGGGTCACGCGTGGCAGCTAGCGCGTGGGAGCACCCAGGAATTTTGGGAATCTGGGGCCCCAGCTCCTAGAATACTAGAATACCCCAGTCCTGAGTACAGAGAACAGGGAACACATGAGAGCTTGGGGGTATCTCCACTCCGTGCCCCGAGGCACGGTGCCGGATCTCTCTCTCCCTCTCTCTATATATATATATGTATATAGATGTATGGATGTATGTGTGTATGTATATATATATATATGTATATATAGATATTACCATCTATCTATCTATCTATCTATCTATCTATCTATCTATATATCTATCTATCTATCTATCTATCTATCTATCTATCTATCTATCTATCTATCTATCTATCTATCTATCTATCTATCTATATATCAATCTATGTCTATATATACATATATCTGTATTTTTATGTATGTATATGTATGTGTGTATATATATATATATGTGTATGTTCGCTCCCTCTCTCTCTATCCCTCTCTGAGTGGGCCCCAGGGTGGGGGGTAAAATCGGCGCCTCGGGCTGGCAGGTGGATCCCAACGGACCTTCGCGTTCCAGAAGGGCCGTCCAGGGGCCTCAGAGAGTACAGTAGCGGTATGGGCTGAAGGCCATTGATAAGCAAGTTTTTGGTTTGGCGATGGACCCATCCCTATGTAGCCATGTGTAGCGCAGGGCGTGGGTCTCTCTTCATACACTGCGCGCCGCGGGGCAATGCGAAAAGGTTGCTGCTGCGGAGCAGGCGTGCACGGGTGTGCTGATTTCCTGAATTCTGTGTAGGCCACGATCCGCGTGAAGGGTGTGCCGAATAATTCGGATACCCCCGCGCGAACGCCCCCACTGGGGTCCACAGGTGGAACTCCTCCATGCACGACAAGTGCGAGGGATGTTCCGACATGGGCGGGGGTACCCCGCGAGAAGCTGCCCACTGGTGCCATCGGTAAAGCTTCTTGGGGGCATGGTTCGCGTGACGAATCTGCCGACATGGACGGGGGAACGCTGTACGAACCTTGTCTCTGGGCCTTTAGGTGGCGCTCCTTGTGGGCACGATCCGCGTCATCGGGTGTGCAGCCGTGGTCAGGGGGGGTGCAGTGCGAACCTTGTCTTTAGGGCCGTAGGTGGAGATCCCTGTGGGCCACGATCCGTGTGAGAGGTGTGCCGAAATAGATGGGAGGGCGGGATGCGAACCTTTTCTCCAGAGATTCTTAAACAAACGTTTGGACATCTTAAACTGTGCCAAAACACCATTTCTGGGATTTCAATACCTCGAATCAGCGTAACTGTTGCGTCTTTACGATCCTGATCATCCTGATCTTGCCAGAACGCCATTCTTGGGACTCCAACGCGACGAATCAACGTAACTGTTGCGCCTTGACAGTCCGACATCGTGCCAAATCATTATTGTCTGGGACGCCATCCGTGAACATTTCTGAGACTTCTGTGAACTCTGGAACCGAAGGTGCGCGGCACTTAAGCGAGAACCGTATGTTGAAAAACACCGTCCTCCCTCCACGAAGCTCTTGCAATTTTTAGGGCGAATGTGCGCGGCGCTAAGGCGAGAGCCACGTTTTGTGCACGACCCGCCCTCCACCCGCGAATTTCTTGCACACTTTCGAGACGAAAGCGCGCGGCGTTTAGGTGAGAGCCACTTTGAAAGTGACCTGGCTTCTGTTAGCGATGGTGCAGGCCTGGCCAGTGGCAGCACCATAGCTCTACCTCTCACCTCACTGCGCGCTGCCCTTCAAGCGCACGCGTCTCTGGAGGCATCTCGACTCATAGTGCGGGCGCTGTCCCCCAGGGGGTGGGCATATGCGGATAGGCTCTCTGGTACGATCTAATTTTTCTCAGGTTATCAGCCAGATTTGCTTTGTCCTCTGGGCCATGTGAACTTTCTCGACAGTCTCGGTACGAAGCTACATTCGCGAAGTTGTATACGTGGGCAGCTCCCCGTCCTGCGTCGGTGGACACCCACGTAGGTCAACGCGCCGTCAACGTTTCCTGCGCGGGAGAGATATTTCGATTGCTCCCTTATTTTCAATGTTCTTATGCTTGATCTCAACTCATCCATTGTGCTTCTGCTTTCTCCATCCATCTAATGTTTCTCTGCTCCCCATCCACGTGCCCATTCCTCATTTGCCTTTCTCTTCCCTTCGCTTCTGCCTTGTGCGGCATGCTGTGCGTGCCGAACAGGCCATCGCTCGACGTTGTGACGCATCTGAACGCGCGTGCGTTGCTTGCGGGGGGAATTGCTGTGATCGTGCTGCGGAGCGCCAGCGCCCTTGCAGAGTTGCATGATGTACGGGCCCAGGCTGGCCGGGTGGCTATCCGACTTCGGTTTGCGATTTCGCTTTCGCAGGCGGCGGACCTCATGCAGGACGCATAAATCACCTCTCCCAGGCTCGAAAAGAGATTCGATAATCAGAGATGCTGAACGTGCACGGGTGGCGGACTTCTTGCCCGTTTGGACCGCGGGCAACTCGCGCGGTGCACGTCGCGCCAGGCGAGCTAGGGCCGACTCCTGCGCGCGCGGACGATTCCGCGACTTGCAGCAGGTGCTTCAATGGGGCGCTGTGGACCCATGATCTTGCACTCTGCCATCATCTGCGCTCCTAATCGTCAAGAGTAGCCCCTATGTCGGCGGGGGCCATGTGCGTCCTCATGGTTTGATTGGCGGGTGAAGGTAGTGTTTGTCGCTGTCAGGTTATTCTTCTCATTCCTCTTCTCGCGGCTGGTGCGCGGGTCCGGATGTCTTCCATCGGGGGAGGGTATCTTCCTCCCTCCCCCCCTTCTTCCTCTTTCGTCCGGTCCCGCAGCCTCCGGGGGTCGCGGGGGCCGCCCCCCCCGCGCCCCGTTGGAGTCGGGTCAGGCCCCTCCTCCCTTTCTCCTCTTCTTCCCCAGTTAGGCGAGAAACCTTTCCGCAGGGGGTCGCAGCCCCGCAAAAACTTCTAGCAGGGGGGTCGCATCGCTGTAGAAACCTCTAGCAGGGGGGTCGCAGCCCTGCGAACTGGCGCTTTTTCGGGTGCGCTCGTGGTGGCCAGTGTTCGACTAGCGTGAAGGCTCGCGTCCTTCGGGGTAGATGCTTGTTGATCGCGAAGTTTACCCGTCCTTTCTTTCTCTCCCTCCTTTCTCCTTCCTTTCCGCGCCGTTTCGCGCCGGCGGGGCGGCGGTGCGCCCCCGCCCCCGTTTGGGGCAGCTGGGCCCCGAGGGCCCCGCTTGCCGAGCTCGCTGCGTCTACGTTGTTCCCGCCGACTGGCCCGTGCGTGTGGCGTGTGTCTTTTCTCCATTGGAATGCGCCCTTCGGGTCGAATGAGAAGAGTTCTGCCTCCCCACAGGTGCGCGTCGACATGTTCTTTCTCTCGTGCGCTGTTGCAGTCGAACCATTTGTTTCGGTCGTTGTCGTCAGGTGCGCATCCATGTCTCCCCCTGCATAAGTTGGCGCCAGCGATCCTCTTTTTCGCAAGTGTACATCGTGACGCTTCTTTCCGACCGCCTTCCTATGATTGTTGTTTCTGCAATGTTGCTTTTTCCCTTCCCCTCTGCCAGTTTATGTCGGCGCCCCGAATGTGGGCGCTTTCTGGGAAGTTGAGCCTTCGGGGCACCTGTCGTCGAGCTCCCATCTCCTGCCCACTTCCACCGCGCGTGTCCGTGTGTCGCAAGGGGTGGGTGCGTGCGATGGTGCGGGCCTGGCCGGTGGCGGCGCCTGCGTGTCTCTGCCCCTCACTTCGCTGTGCACTGCCCTTCGGGCGCGCGCGTCTCTGGGGGGCGCCCCGACTCGCGGTGCGGGTGCTGTCCTCAAGGGGGTGGGGATGTGCGGATAGGTTTTTTGATGCGATCGTGCTACTCGCAGCTTCTGTCCGCGAAGCGTTTGCAAGTTTTTGAAGTGGATGCGCGCGGCGCGCAGGCGAAGGCAACGTTCTGGAAACGAGCCGCCCTCCATCCGTTAAAGCCGTTGCAAATTTGGGGTCCAGGTGTGCGCGGGGGCTAAGAAACGACGTGCCTTCCGTCCGCGTTGCAAGTTTCAAGTTGCAGGATCAGGAAGTTCAGCCGATGCGCCCGGCCCGCCCTGTCGGCCGGCCCCGGGGTGCAATGGGGGGGAGTCGTTTAGAAGTGAAAGGAATGGAGGAGAAGGTCGAGGAGGAGGCGGACCTGTGTCAACCGAGGACTCGTCGACGGTGTTGGAATAGCCTCTCCCTCCAAGTTCCCTTTTCATAGGCTTCTACGAGGACTCGTTTCCACTGTGGGGAGTGCCCCGTGGGGGGGCGACGGATTGAACATCCTGAGGCGTGTCAAAACATCATTCACGAGGTTTCAACACCACGAATCAACTTGACTGTTGCGTCCTGACGGTCCTGAATCGTGCCAAAAGCCCGTTCCTGGGACTACAACGCCGCGAATCAACTTAATCGTTGCGCCCTGGCAATCATGAGTCGTTCCAAACACACTGTCTCGCGCGATAGCCATGCTGATCCTGAAAACATTGCGCATTTTTCGAGCGAGTGGGCGCAGCGCTACGGCGAGAGCCACGTTTTGGAAAAGGAATTGCCCTCAATTTGCGAAGTGGCTCGAATTTCTTCAACGGGTGTGCGCGGCGCTAAGGCGAGAGCCACGTTGTGAAAATGAACCGCCCTCCATGGTTTGATTTTCGGCAGCAATCTTGAAACACGAATGCGCGCGGCGCTGAGGCGGGGGCCGCGTTTTGAAAGCGACCCGCCCTCAATTCGCGAACCCCCCACCAATTTCCAACACGATGGTGCGCAACGCTAAGGCGAGGGCCACATTTTGAAAACCACCCGCCGTCAATCCGTTTGTTTGTCGCATTTTTTTGTTTCATACAAGTGTGCGCGGCGCTAAAGCAATGACCACGTTAGAAGAACCACCCGCCCTGCATTTGTGAAGCTGGAGCGTTTTTCCCAACCTTCCTTGGTTGGGTATTCGTTTTTAATAAAGCACTGTGGTCGCGTCCCTCCTCCCGCCTCCCGCTTCCTCCTGCCCTCTCTTCGCCGACGATGGGGGTTGCGATCTGCGAAGCGGTCGCCACTTTCGAGGGCTGCTGGTGGGTCCAGCGGAGTGAGGCACCGCGCAGATTTGAGCAAAACCTCGCCGTGCTTGGGGGGCTGCGATCTGCGAAACGGTCGCCGCTTTCGAAGGCTGCTGGTGGGTCCAGCGGAATGAGGCACCGCGCAGCTCTGAGCGGGACCTCGCCGTGCCTGGGGGGCTGCGATCTGCGAAATTGTCACCATTTTCGAGGGCTACTGGTGGGTCCAGCGGAGTGAGGCGTCGCGCAGATCTGAGCAAGACCTCGCCGTGCCTGGACGGCTGCGATCTGCGAAACTGTCGCCACTTTCGAGGGCTGCTGGTGGGTCCAACGGAGTGTGGCACCGCGCAGATCTGAGCAAAACCTCGCCGTGCCTGGGGGGCTACGATCTGCGAAGCCGTCGCCAGTTTCGAGGGCTGCTGGTGGGTCCAGCGGGGTAAGGCATTGCGCAAATCTGAGCAAGACTTCGCCGTGCCTATTACATCATGTTTTGCGGAAGCCAACGTTCCAGCCGGACACCGTCTCCCCTGCGGCGTGGGCCTGCGAGCGCAAGCGGGGGCGGCCCAAACAGGAATGGGCAGCCGAATTGCGTAAACCTGTGAGACCCCACTTCGAGGCCGTGGAGTCTTTCGTGGCAGCACTCGCAGACCCGATACGTTGGAGATCGTTCGTGTTCAATTTTGTAACGAACGCCAGTAACACAGCAGGAAAACATGTTGAATGAGAGCTGATTTTCCTGTGCGCCCTGGCTGAAATGCACTTCATCGTCACCTCCCTCCTCCCCTCGTCATCCCGGCGCGCATTCGGCGCGTCGTCGCTGTCTGTCTTGCTGCGCTGTTGGCGCCTTTTGTCCGCCAGTTAACGCGTTTGGCGTTGCTCGCGCGCTCGCCGCTTGTCTTGCCCGCGCACGTTTTGCGTATGGCTGCCTCGATTCGATGAGAAACGTTGACTTTGTATTCTAAAGGATGGATCGGCCCGGAATGCGACGGACGATGAGGATGACGACGCAGTGTTTGATGATGCCGGCCGGCTGCTGCCATGCGGACGATGGTATGATTCCGATGATGATGATGATGATGATGATGATGATGATGATGATGATGATGACGATGACGATGACGATGATGATGATGATGATGATGATGATGATGATGATGATGATGATGATGATGATGATGATGATGATGATGATGATGATGATGATGATGATGATGATGTTGATGATGATGATGATGATGATGATGGTGTTTACGGCGGTGATCACTATGATGATGGGCAGCTTGAACAATGTGATATCACGTTGGCAATGATTGCGATGGTGCTGATGACGACCAGGCCGATGGAGGGTGGCTTTGGACGATGTATGGGAACAAGGTTGATCGGAACGGAATGAGGGCGGATACTGATTCTAATGATTGCGTGGACAACGATATCGAAGATGATTGAACATTTGATGATGATGCCACTCATGATAATGTTGATGGGTACTGATGTGGTTTGACGATGATGAGCGTGAGGATGAGGACGAAGATGACGAGGATGATGGCAAGGAGGAGGAAGAGGTGGAGGAAGAGAGCCGGGGGCAAGGTCTGACGAATAGCGGATCGTGAAAACGAGGACCAGGACGATGAGTAGTGGGAGGTGGTTGTCTATACGTGAGGGCGGAGGGCGATGATGATAAAGAGGCGAGGGATGAGGAACATGATGAAACGGCAGGTTCATGAGCAGACGGACGGATGATGACGAACAGGAGCTGGATGACGAACGCGAGAGGATGACAAGGGTGCTGAGGAGGATGGGCTGAGGGCGAAATGTGATGATGACAGGGGGTATTGTTGAGGATAAAGAAATGGACGAGGAAGCCATAAGCAGGAGGACGATGTGAGGGATACTGGTGACGAGGATCAGGAGGAGGAGGAGGAGGAGGAGGAGGAGGAGGAGGAGGAGGAGGAGGATGAGGAGGAGGAGGAGGAGGACGATGAGGATAACGAGGCGGATGATGACGTGTAGGAGGAGGAGGAAGAGGAATTCGCGGATAATGATGAGGAGGGATATGAGGATGAGGTTGACGATGTATACCGCGTAGAACGTTGATGACGATGATGATAGTATGCTGGATTTGAAAAGCAGGAGTGGGAGGATGCAAGAGGGGACAGAAGCCGGATGGTTAGGGAGGGGGGTTAGGGAGGAGGAGGCGGAGGAGGAGGAGGAGGAGGAAAAGGAGGAGAAGGAGAAGGAAGAGGCGGAGGAGGAGGCGTCTGAGGCGTCTGATGATACGGGTTCGACCATGGACCCCTGGCACGCAGGCCTAAGCGAAGCCGCCCCCGCGGCCTCAGAGCCGAGCCCGTTGGTCCAGCGTTCCGAGAAAGATCCAGCGTGCGACGAGGGACGCCTGGGAGACCCGCCCAATGGCAGGTAGAAAACCGAGGGGAACCACCACAGCGACGAGGAGCACCGGCCCCAGACGCCTCCTGATGGAAGCCCACAACCATGAGGCGGATCCAGCCACCACGACGAGGAAAATGCACCCGATGGCAGCGTACACAAGCGTACACAATTAGAGGCAAACCTAGACCGAGGCGACAGGACGCGGCCAGGCCGCCACGCGCGGCCCGAGGCGCGGCTCAAGGTCCGCGGCCAGGCCGTCAGCTCTGGGAGTGCCCCCGAGCTTTGATGAGCCGCTGCGCCTCAGCCCAGGAACCAAACCTTTTGACCGCATACTCCTTGAGCACCTAGTCAGGGAGTGAAGCGAGGTCAAACTTGCCCTGGCTGCCCTTGACCTTGTCCTTACACTTGCGCTTCTTGTCCTTGCCCTTCATGCCCTGGCCCTTGCCCTTCGGGATAGGTGGCACGTCGAGCCCCTGGTTGTCCAAATCCTCCAGAACGCCGTAACATTCAGCACCTTCGCTGCCAACGACGGTCGCGATGTCCATCACCTCGGCGTCCCCGAAGCCCTCGGTCAGGCCTCCGACGTCCAGTGGATTGCCATCGGCCCACCAGCGCATGAGCTGGTTACTGTCGTCGTCGGCGTCGCGGCAGGAGCTGTCATCCGCACACCAGCTCATGCGCTCTGCCTCTGCCACTGCCTCGTCTTGGCGATCGGCTGAACTGCGAGCTTCGTCTCCTAGTGGTGCTTCTCCTTGTTCAGCTTCTCCTCGTTTTAGTTTTCTTGTCGTCCTTGTTCGAGGGGGCAGCCGTTGCGGAGCAGTCTGCCTCGAGGTACTCGGGCCAGCGCTGCCTCAGCTCCTCCTGCTGCTCTTTCTGCTGTAGTAGCGTTGCCCGTGGAGCCAGGCCCAGGCATTGCTTGCACTCCAGACGGAAGCCGAAGTTGGCGAAGGCACACGCCTCGCACTCCCATTTCTCCACATAGTTGTGTAGAGTTGCCAGCGATTGTCTGGTCAGTCGCCATGGCACTATTGCGTTCTGCTTGCTCTCCACAGCTTTCGCGAGCATCTCGAGGCCCTCCTGGGATGGCTTCCACTGCGGCCCTTGTTCTGCAACTCCCTGCCCTGGCTTATGGTGACCATGTGCTTCGCGCCCAGCCTGAGCTCCTCCTTCAGCTTGAGCCCCATCGCTGGCCAGGTGCCCATCAGGTCCGCGTCGAGGATATTGTCCTCCTGCTCCTGCTCGGTCATCTTCAGGGAGTCCTGCCGTGAAAGGTCCAACGAGAGGGCCGCCGCATGCAGCATCTCCTGGTCGATCTTCCTCTTGGGCCAGGTCTTCGTGCTCCTGCTATGCCTTTCGGAGGTGCTGGAAAGGGTCCGACGAGAGGGCCTGCGCATTCAGCATCTCCTGATCGACTTTCTCCCTGTGGGCCATCCCTTCCGCCTGCGCGAACGTTCCCTGGATGCGGTCCGCTCCTACATGCGACTGCCGGGTCATGCGCTTCGCCCTCGGCTTGACAGGGTGCACCATCGCCTCCACGCCGGCCGAGGACTGACCCGCAGGTGTCCGCCAGGTCCTTGATCCAACAGGGTGAGGTGGACTTCCCCTTCGTAGGTCCTCTCGAAGCTCGCAATCGCGGAACCGACTCCCCCCGAGGAGCCCCGTCGGGACCCACAGCAGACCATCAGGCTGTCACAGCGCGGGGTGCGCCGCGGCTCGGGTGGGCTGCGCCCCTTCGAATCGCGCCCACCGCAACTCCCTTGGGCGAAAGGGCTTGGCGGAGGAGGAGGAGGAGGAGTAAGAGGAGGAGGAGGAGGAGGAGGAGGAGGAGGAGGAGGAGGAGGAGGAGGAGGAGGAGGA
>CAUYUJ010015743.1:235363-250363 GCA_963575745.1 Prorocentrum cordatum
CCCCCCGACGCACGGCGGCGGCCATCGCCCGCTCCGCCATCTCTTCTGCGCTCTTCGCGCTGGCGCCGAGGCGGGGTGCGGCGGACGCCGAGGCGGAGGGCGAGGCGCCCGAGCACGACTGGGACCCTGGCGGAGCTCGTGGAGCTGAGCGCCAGGTCCGAGGAGACGATCGTGGACGCAGAGCTGGTGCCGGCTTGGCGGCCAAAGCTGCGCGGCGCAGGCGTCGCCGCCAGCGGCTGGCTGAGGCGCGCAGGGCCACGGCTGGGGAAGCTGCTGGAGCCGCTTGTGCTGCCGCAGGTGGTGGCCCCGCGGCCGCCCCCGCGGCCGCCGTGGCGGCCGAGGCTGTCGACCTGGCCATGGACCTGGACGGCTTCGACACGCTCGACGACTCCTGGGCTGACGCGCTCAGCCGCCCTTCGGCGCGGGGGCAGCCAGCGCGGCCGGCCCAGGGGCCCGGAGGCGGCGGCGGAGCAGGCTGAGGCGCCCGTGGCGCCTGCGGCTGGCGGAGCGGCGGCCGCCTCGACGCCTGGACCCTCGCAGGCGGTGGCGGCGCGGCCTTCGGCCGCCGTCGGGACGGCGGCCTCCTGGCCCTTCCTCGGCGGGTCCGTGGAGGAGCACGAGGCGCGGTCCGCCCTGAGGAAGCGCGCGGCGGCGATCGTCTCGATCGGCCGCTGACCCGCTCGTCCTGTTCCTGGAGTTCCTCTTCCTGGAGCTGGGCGGGGACGGGGGTGCTCGCGGCACCCCCGTTGTATAGTTCCGCGTAGGCTTAGGCTCGTCGCGGAGTTCGGCGTGTTCCACAGTGGCGGTTCTCTCCTGAGGCCTGCAGGGCCGCCAGGGCTCGTATCCTGTGGCAGCGGAGTGTTGAGCTCAAACAACCCTTCTCCACCTCCTTTCCTCTTCCTCGGCTCAGTCCTCCTGTCCTCGCCCTGCGGCCACGTCGGCGCAATGCTTCGCTCCCTCCTCTGGGAGGGTTGGCTGTCGGCCAACGCCACGGCTTTCGGGTTGGCGAGCGCAATCTCCATCCTGGAGACGTCGCCCAAGCAGGTCGCGCGGCTGTACCAGCGCGACGTGCTCACGTGTATGGAGCGTCGTGCCGACGAGTCCATTCAGAGGCGCGAGGACCTCGGCGACGACTTCGAGGGCATCTGGTAGGAGGCCGTCCAGGCCTGCCTCAGAAGCCCGTTCTTCACCGCCCTGGAGCGCCACATGGTTGTCTCGCTCCTCGGCGGCACGTACGTGACGGGCGAGCCGGCGCGGGCCTGGGGATACCTCGTGAGCGCGCAGTGCGCTGTCTGCCCCGTGCCCGACACCGTCCGCCACCGCTTCTCGTGCTGCCCGCGCTTCGCGGCAGGCCGCTCCGTGGAAGATTCGGGGTGGCAGGACGGGCTCGAGGCCTGTCGAGCCGTGCTGTTGGCGACCCTTTGCTGCAGGACTCTTTCCTGCCCTCGGACTCACGGCGGCTCCCAACGCCGCCGCGGGGCTGCATGCAAGCGTTCGGGGGCATCAGGAAGTGCCCGCCAGAAATTTCGCCCTCTCGCCGTTTGTGCCGTCGCTGGCGACGGGTCCGCCCGCACTTCCTCTTTGACCTCCCTCAGGCGGGCGGGCTGGGGAGTCATCCAATGGGGCTCCGTTCTGGGCGTCTTTCGCATGATCGTTGGCTCGATCTCTGCTGGGATGCCGCAGTCAGCAGTCTGCGTCGAGCACCAGTGCTTTTCCACGGATAAGCGGCGACCTGCGGAATGGCCGTGGACCCCCCGGCTCAAACAGCCTTCATCCTGGAGACACGCACTCTGGAATCGGGACACCACCGACCCTTGATCAGAAAACCAAATTTTCGAACGACAAGGCTCGCTAGGGAAGGGAAGTCTCCTGCTCCTCCTTATCCTCTTCCTCCTCCCCTCCCTCCTCGTCCTCCTCCATTCCTCCTCTCCTCCTCCTCGTCCTCCGCTTCTTCTTCTTCTTCTTCTTTTTCTTCTTCTTCTTCTTCTTCTTCTTCTTCTTCTTCTTCTTCTTCTTCCTCCTCCTCCTCCTCCTCCTCCTCCTCCTCCTCCTACACCTCCTCCTCCTCCTCCTCCTCCTCCTACACCTCCTCCTCCTCCTCCTCCTCCTCCCCTCTCCTGGCACAGAACGCTGCGCAACTCAGGCACCAGTACTCGGTGCGTGCGCAGGCTCGGAGCGCTCCAAGCTCACCGGGCAGGTTTCTTTTTCTCTGCCGCAGATGGTCGGCCTGAATGTCAGAGGCCAGTTTTGCCCTTGCCAGGCCTGTGGCAAGCAGATCTCTGAGTGTTGGGGCCACATATTGTATGACTGCCCTCCGCTTGTCGAATGGGGCCCAGAAGAGGATTGCAATGCGTCACCCGACCAACTCGTTTTTGTGCGGGATCTGTTGTACCAGGCGGGGGTAGGTGTTGGCCAGGTGTTTAGAGATCAGACATACTTGGCTTACGGGGTCCCAGAGGTTCCCATTGGAGTTCCTGAAGGACGGTGCATCTCTTCTGATGTGCTGGAATGGGGTGATGTGTCAGGCCCATAGGGGGCTAACATCGTCTACGGACGGTTCGGGTTTCACCTCGTGTGCGCCAGGGACTAGAAGGCATGGCTGGTCTGTCTGCCATCTAGACCGCGACATGCTCCTTCCAAGAGAGCGGCCTATGGACCGCTCCCGTATGCGGTTCAGGCTGTCGGCCGTGCTGAACGATATTATGTGAATACTCCAGATTTCGTAATAAAGGGAGGGGGGTCTCATTTCGGGGGGGGTCTCTTCCAGGCCATCTTGGAGGGCCTGGGGGGGTCTGGGGACGACGTTTTGGAGGGTTCTCCCACGGGGGGGGGGTCTGAAGTGGCTTGTCTTGAAGGGGCCAGACCCCCTCCCTTTTATTACGAGATCTGGAGTATGTGAGTATGGGTCTGCCTCGTCACCCTGCCCACGAGGAGCTCGCCGCGGATCCACGGCCTCCCATGCAAGGTCTTCTGCAGGGTCTCCCGTGTGGTCTCCCGCACGGTCTCCCGCACGGCCTCCTTCTCCTCCTGCTCGTCCTGCGTCTCCTCCTTTCTCCTCCTTCCTCCTCCTCCCTCGTCCCTCCTCCCCCCCCTCCTCCTCCTCCTCCTCCTCCTCCTCCTCCTCCTCCTCCTCCTCCTCCTCCTGGCCTTCCCGTAACGGAAGCGAAAAAGCGAGAAGGCACGCACCATTGGTTTTCCATCGATGTTGGCTCCTTTGGGTGTCCCCTTGAGGAGCTGCGTGGGGCCACTCGGGGCCTTCTCGGGGCTGCCTTGGGGCCTCTTGGATGCATAGTGGGGCAATCTTGGGACGTCTTGAGTCATCTTGGAGGCCATCTTGCGCTCTCTGAGGCCATCCTGGAGCCATGTTGGCCTAAAAGACTCCCAAGGATGCCCCCCGCGATGCTGAACTATTAGGACCACTGTTCTGTGACCCTACCGCTGTGGTTGGAGGGGACGGCTTGGGAGGAATGAGTATTCGCGGAGAAGAACCTACGCTGCAGGGTCAAGCCACGCGGCCCCTCCCCTACGGAAGCCGTGACCCTGCGGACCCCCGCTGACAGACAGCACGGCCGGCCTGCTGCACCGGCTGCAAGGGAAGGACGGGGTCCGTAGCTTTATGGGCCCGAAGACTGGCTCAAATCGAGGCCGTGCAAGAACGGGGAGGGGGACCGCGATGTGACCCACCAGCCAATATGCTAAAGGGGGATCACGATGCGACCAGGCAGCGCGGGGGATCACAATGTGACCCTGTGGCCAAGCGGCATACCGTGGGATCGCGATGAGACCCAACAGCCAGACTGCAAAAGGGGGATGCGATGCGACCCTAACCCACAAGGCAGCGCGGAGAATCGCAATGGGACCCTGTAGCAAAAATGGCACACCTTGGGATCGCGGCGCGATCCATCAGCCACAAAGGCCACGCGGGGATCGCGATGCGATCCTTGACCGCTCCCAAACGTATCCACACTTCCAGGACCACGATGTGGCCCAGCCCGCCATGGGACTGGCATGTGGCCCAACTGGTGTGGAGCAGTGGGACCACAATGTGGCCGACCCCGCTCACAGGAGTAAAGTTGGGACGAAGTGAGAGGGCTCTAGCTGGGGACCTGCCCTCGCCCTTCGTCCCTAGCAGCGGCATCGGCAGATCAATCTATCACCGTTTGCCCTTGTATAAAAACAGAGGGGGCCAGATCGTCCCGAAGTCGTGTTTCCTGCGTAAATGCCAGCGTAAGAGAGCATGGGAACTGGGTAAGGTCAGGCCGCACGGCCCTCGCAAGGTTCGCGACCCTGCCGCTATGGTTGCAGAGGACGGCTTGGGAGGGATGAGCCTTCGAGAGGCCAGAGGGGAACCGCCTCGAAGAGAACCTCCGCTGCCAGACAGCAGGGGCCTCGGGTCCCTGCGTGCACAACCGCGTAAAAACGTGTGAGAAACCGCTTCGGGTCAAGCCATGCGGCCCCTCACCCACAGAAGCCGTGACCCTATGGACCCCCTCGCTGACAGACAGTACGGCCGGCCGGCTGCACAGGCTGCAAGGGAAGGACCGTAGCCGTATGAGCTCGAGCACTGGCTCAAATCGAGCCTCGAGCAAGCGCATCGGCTTTGCTTGCCCTTCGCCGCTCACAACACCGCCACCGATACAAAGGCGGACGAAGGTGCGCCAGACGGCCTGGACGCACTGGCGCCTCGGATCTGCCGGGCGGTCCGCACAGTGGCATCTAAGTGGGGGGCGCCAGCGAGCGCAGTTCGCCGCATGGCCATAACGTTACACATGTGTCGCATCCTCACAACATTTTTTTTGCGATACCCAGGAGGAGTTCATGGGCACAGGAGGAAAGGTCCTCGATGACGAGCTACAGACACACGCGCCAGAAATGTGGCAAGCAGCAGGCGCCGCGCATTAGATTTGCGTGAGGTCAGACCACACGGCCCTCCTCGCAACATTATTGTAACATGATTGTGGCTTTGCGCGAAGAGGGGGGGCTAATTACGCCTGTCCTGCTCTCGAGCCCCAAAAATCGCCTCCTAGGGCCCTTCTGTTTTTTCGGGGGGCGCTCTTGAGAAGCTCTTGAGGCGCTCTTTGGTGCTCTTGGGGAAGCCTTGAGGCGGTAAGTATTTGGCCCCTCTTGGATCCATCTCGAGGCCCGATGAGCCCATTGGAAGCAAAAAGGCGGGAAGGCGTAGCGCGTTGTTTTGTTCTGTATGGTTTGACGGCCGTTTGGGGGCATCTTTGGAGGCTCCGAGGCCACTTGAGGCCCAGTCTCGGGGCCGCTTGGAGCGTGCTGGAGACAATGTTTTGAACGATTGTGAGAGATCTTGAGCCATCTCGGATGCCATCTTGGAGGTTTTTGTGCTCTATCGGGCCCATCTTGGGCCATTTTGGATGCTTTAGCGGGTCGCGAAATCCCCTGTTCAGACCCAGGAGGGGAGGGGTCGGGTGAGGGGTCAAGCTGCCCGCCCGCTCGCAAACCGTCTAGCTCACTCCCACCCGCCCGCCCTCCCAACACACAAGGAAAACCCGAGCCTGAGCATGTTCAGCGGTCGTCTTCGGATGGGCAGCTACCGGGAACCAAAGCCGACCCCAGGTGCGCGACGCTTGGGCGAAGTGCGCCACGCGTTCCAGGGGCGTCGCGCGCCAGGCACCCCTGGGGCCCGAGCGTGCCAGGCACGCCTGCTGCGCCAGATGTGACACGCGCTCCGAGTGCGCCAGGTGTGCCGCGCACTCCAGCCGCGTCAGGTGCACAATGTTCGGGGCACGTGCAGAGCGCGTCAGGTGCGCGTGCGCACGTGACAGCACACATCGGGAAACATGTCGGCCCCCGCCATCCTTGTCGAAAACCAATGCCCATCATTGTGTTTGGTGGGCCCGTGCACAGCAGGCCATGCGCCACCACCACCGCCGTCTCTGACAAAAACACTTGGGCAGTGATCGCGGGACGGCCGCGAGCTGCATGTTGTATTGTGTTTCGTCAGGGACGGCAGCCCTGCGCACAGGAGGGAATCTGCGGACCCCCCCTTTTTACCTAACATCGAAGACTGGTAGGTTTCTAGTGGTGTAAAAAGAGAGCAGCACATTACTCCACAGGGGGGTCTGGGCAGCCGTTGGGGAGCCGTTGGGGTTTTCCGGGGGGGATCGTTTTTTGCATACAGTCACACACTTCGTGCTTTTCGATTTCCCAGAACTCCATTCCCGGGCCACATTCTGAATGCCCGGAGCCAACTGTACGCCACTTCGTGCTCTTCGACTTCCCAGAACTCCATTCCCGGGCCACATTTTGGATGCCCGGAGCCAACTGTAGGCCACTTCGTGCTCTTCTATTTCCCAGAACTCCATTCCCGGGCCACATTTTGGATGCCCGGAGCCAACTGTAGGCCACTTCGTGCTCTTCGAGTTCCCAGAACTCCATTCCCGGGCCACATTTTGAATGCCCGGAGCCAACTGTAGGCCACTTCGTGCTCTTCGAGTTCCCAGAACTCCATTCCCGGGCCACATTTTGAATGCTGAGGCAGGCTGATGCTGAGGCTGAGGCAGGCTGAGGCTGAGGCAGGCTGAGGCTGAGGCCGAGGCTGAAGGCAGACTGAGGCTGAGGCTGAAGCAGGCTGAGGCTGAGGAAGAGGCAGGCTGAGGCTGAGGCAGGCTGATGCTGAGGCAGGCTGAGGCTGAGGCTGAGGCTGATGCAGGCTGAGGCTGAGGCAGGCTGAGGCTGAGGCCGAGGCTGAAGGCAGACTGAGGCTGAGGCTGAAGCAGGCTGAGGCTGAGGCTGAGGCAGGCTGAGGCTGAGGCTGAGGCAGGCTGATGCTGAGGCAGGCTGAGGCTGAGGCTGAGGCTGAGGCTGAGGCTGAGGCAGGCTGAGGCTGAGGCAGGCTGATGCAGGCTGAGGCTGAGGCAGGCTGAGGCTGAGGCCGAGGCTGAAGGCAGACTGAGGCTGAGGCTGAAGCAGGCTGAGGCTGAGGCTGAGGCAGGCTGAGGCTGAGGCTGAGGCAGGCTGATGCTGAGGCTGAGGCTGAGGCTGTGGCAGGCTGAGGCTGAGGCAGGCTGAGGCTGAGGCCGAGGCTGAAGGCAGACTGAGGCTGAGGCTGAAGCAGGCTGAGGCTGAGGCAGGGCAGGCTGAGGCTGAGGCTGAGGCAGGCTGATGCTGAGGCAGGCTGAGGCTGAGGGCTGAGGCTGATGCAGGCTGAGGCTGAGGCAGGCTGAGGCTGAGGCCGAGGCTGAAGGCAGACTGAGGCTGAGGCTGAAGCAGGCTGAGGCTGAGGCTGAGGCAGGCTGAGGCTGAGGCTGAGGCAGGCTGATGCTGAGGCAGGCTGAGGCTGAGGCTGAGGCTGATGCAGGCTGAGGCTGAGGCAGGCTGAGGCTGAGGCCGAGGCTGAAGGCAGACTGAGGCTGAGGCTGAAGCAGGCTGAGGCTGAGGCAGGCAGGCTGAGGCTGAGGCTGAGGCAGGCTGATGCTGAGGCTGAGGCTGATGCAGGCTGAGGCTGAGGCAGGCTGAGGCCGAGGCTGAAGGCTGAGGCTGAGGCTGAAGCAGGCTGAGGCTGAGGCTGAGGCAGGCTGAGGCTGAGGCTGAGGCAGGCTGAGGCTGAGGCAGGCTGAGGCTGAGGCTGAGGCTGATGCAGGCTGAGGCTGAGGCAGGCTGAGGCTGAGGCCGAGGCTGAAGGCAGACTGAGGCTGAGGCTGAAGCAGGCTGAGGCTGAGGCTGAGGCAGGCTGAGGCTGAGGCTGAGGCTGAGGCTGAGGCAGGCTGAGGCTGAGGCTGAGGCTGAGGCTGAGGCTGAGCAGGCTGAGGCTGAGGCTGAGGCTGAGGCTGAGGCCGAGGCTGAAGGCAGGCTGAGGCTGAGGCTGAAGGCAGACTGAGGCTGAGGCTGAAGCAGGCTGAGGCTGAGGCTGAGGCAGGCTGAGGCTGAGGCTGAGGCAGGCTGATGCTGAGGCAGGCTGAGGCTGAGGCTGAGGCTGATGCAGGCTGAGGCTGAGGCAGGCTGAGGCTGAGGCCGAGGCTGAAGGCAGACTGAGGCTGAGGCTGAAGCAGGCTGAGGCTGAGGCTGAGGCAGGCTGAGGCTGAGGCAGGCTGAGGCTGAGGCTGAGGCAGGCTGAGGCTGAGGCTGTGACTGCGACTGCCGTTGCCACTGCGACTGTCATCGCGAATGCGACTACGACTGCGAGAACAGCAGAATTCTACAACTGGATTCTCATCCGAATCTTAAGGGGAATGCTTCCAGATATGCTCCTACACATCGATGTTAGGTTGCTTTGCCGGGATAATTGTTCCCCCAGTTGATTCCTCTGTCCACAGGCGGGACGGGGGACAGGACCCCCCCCCCCCCACGCCACCGGAACCCACACCACCGTACCCCCCCCCCTCCCCTCCCCCTGCCCCGGCAGAGCCACTCCGGTCACCCCCTCCCCCTTCAACTCACACGCCGGATCGGCGGATTCCAATCCCCACGGGCCGTGACATCTCAGTCCCACCATCCAACCACCCTAATTTTGGGATGGTCCCGTCAACTCGGAGGGGACAGCCCATATCCCCATCCAGGGGCTGGGAACTCGGCCAGTGAGGCCCAGGCCACGCCAGTGGGGATTGGGATGGGTTACGCGATGCTCAGAGGGGTGAGGACGAGGAGGAAAAGGAGGAGGAGGAGGAGGAGGAGGAGGAGGAGGAGGAGGAGGAGGAGGAGGAGGAGGAGGAGGGGAGGAGGGGAGGAGGAGGAGGAGGAGGAGGAGAGGAGGAGGAGGAGGAGGAGGAGGAGAGAGGAGGGGGAGGAGGACGATGAGGAGGAGGAGGAGGAGGTGGCGGAGGAGGATGGGAAGAGGAGGAAGAGGAGGAGGTGGATGATGAGGAGGAGGCGCGGGAGGAAAAGGAGGAGGCGGCGGCGGAGGAGGAGGAGGAGGAGGCGGAGGAGGAGGAGGAGGCGGAGGAGGAGGAAGAAGAGGAGGAGGAGGCGGAGGCAGGGAGGAGGCAAGGAGGAGGCACGGAGGAGGCAGGGAGGAGGTAGGGAGGAGGCACGGAGCAGGCAGGGATGAGGTAGGGATGAGGTAGGGAGGAGGCAAGGGGGTGGCAGGGAGGAGGCAGGGAGGAGGCAGGGAGGAGGCAGGGTGGAGGCAGGTATGTGGCAGGAGGAGGCAGGGAGAAGGCAGGGAGGAGGCAGGGAGGAGACATGGAGGAGGCAGGGAGGAGGCAGGGAGGAGGCAGGGAGGAGGCATGGAGCAGGGAGAAGGCAGGGAGGAGGCAGGGATGAGGCAGGGAGGAGGCAGGGAGGAGGCAGGGAGGAGGCAGGGGGGAGGCAGGGAAGAAACAGGGAGGAGGCGGGGAGGAGGCAGGGAGGAGGCAGGGAAGAGGCAGGGATAAAGGCAAGGAGGCGGAGGCGGAGGCGGAGGCGGAGGAGGAGGAGGAGGAGGAGGAGGAGGAGGAGGAGGAGGAGGCGGAGGCGGAGGCGGAGGCGGAGGAGGCGGAGGCGGAGGCGGAGGCGGAGGCGGAGGCGGCGGCGGAGGTGGAGGATGAGGATGAGGAGGAGGAGGAGGATTATGCTGGATTATGCTAGCCTGATCTCCGCAGCTGCGAGGCACGCACCACGGCGACGTTGAAAGCTTCCCCTACCCCAGGCCGTCCCTGGGCGAGAAAGTTCGGCGTTGGTCAACAAAAAGAGCCTTTCTTGAGGTGGGTGCCAACCTGAGCCCTTTCTCGAATGATAGCTGACGACGTGGACCCCCAACTATCCCCTCGGCCTGTCGTGCAAGCCTCGCACCCAACCATTTCGCGCGCGAGCGGATCCCAGCGTCGTAGCTGATGACTGCCTTCTCGCACTTCCTTTCTCGCACCGACAGCCGTTGCTGCCACGGCCTGTCCTTGTCGCACGAGTTGCTTCCAGCGTCGGAGCTGAATGTGGCTCGCTCGAGTTTTTCTTGGGCTCCAGCTTCGCCCCCCGCTTCCCGCAAGAGGTTGGCCGTGACGAGCCCTTCCCCGAATAGGCTAGCTAGGATGACGTTGGGCTCCAGCGTTGCCTCCCGCTTCTCAGGACGAGTAGAAGGAGGAGAAGGAGGAGGCGGAGGAGGAGGTGGAGAATTACCAAGCGCGCTATAGGCTTCAAGGGCACCTAAACCCATCTTTAAGGATGAGGCGGCCATCAGCGAAATACTGGAGACTTGGCGACTGCGAGAGATACAGAATCTGGTAGTTGGCCGACCGCAAGCCACATTCTCCAAGTCGGAGGTACTGCTGAACTCTATCGGCCACCTGCTGACACCAGGGGGGTCCACGTACCCGTTTTTTCGTTGCCAGCGGCCGTGAAGACGTATTCCACCCCACTTATAGTTTTCGGCCATACCTCGGGATAGGGTGCCAAATCCTTCGACGGGGATTTGGGAAATCACCCCCGCTCTGATCGAGCGGATTGGGGCTCCACTGTCGAGGAATACCCCTCCGGGCGCAGCACCGAAATTCGTGACATTTTCGTTGCGTCACGAATTTGGGTGCGATCTGGCTCCTCGACCCGTTGAAAGGGCGACCTCGGATTTTGGCTCTACCGGCCTATCCCCGCTGTTGGGACGAGCCTGCCCATCTGCTATCCCACGACTGTGGAAGTAAGCAACCCTCAACACACGCAAAACGGCCAACCGCAACAACCATTTGCTGTATACAAGGACGGGTAGAGAAAGCACAGCTAGAGCCGGGGCGCTAACACAGGCAAGATATCCAGACCAGAGGGGATCTAGGCTCACTCCCCACAACGTGTGTGGTTCGAGGGCCGCCCCAGTTCCCTAGGACACAAGACACAAAGGGCCCCAGGACGCGGGGGGCAAATCGAAGAACGATGCTCCCGCACTCTGCGGGGGATGCAGCCAGGGGGGGCCACAGGCTGGCCCGGAACGATTCCAGGGGCCAGCACAACGGCCAAGCCAGCTGGCCGCTCTGGAGCATCGTTTCGTGTGAGACGCCCAGGGTGGCACCTTTTTGTGCCCCGGGGTCTCCGGAATGCTCTCGGCGAGGCGCAGCCGACGCAAGTGCACGATAGGGCGTCTCCTGGAAAGCAACGTCGAGTCGCGGCCGATGGGAAATCCCAACCGGCCCCATGGCGGACCGTGCATTTCTGCACTCGGCCGCATGGGCCTCTGATGTGGTAAGGGTACCTCCCCGAAACGACAAGATGCCATCCGTGCACATTGACACCTCACCCCCCAATGTTATCTCGGCCACGCAGCCGGGACAGACGCTAAACCACATATCAGAACCTCGCACGCTTGGATTCTAGCTTGAACCGCCGCCGAGGGGCGGACAAATCCTGCCCCCTCAGCAAGGCGCGCGCGCTATGATTCTAGTTTGTTGCGTCCCCGGGGTGGACCATCAGACGTCGATGTACCACTGGATTTCCCCGACGTGCTTTCCTGCACCGAGTCCACATCGCGCACTGGGTCCCATGCTGAACCTATAACCTATACTGGGCCCATTTCGGGCCGCTGTTAAGAAATCCAATGGTACACAGCTCTCGCTGTCACACACGGCCAGGAGGCGGAGGAGGCAGAGGAGGCGGAGGAGGAGGAGGAGGTGGAGGCGGATGCGGAGGCGGAGGAGGAGGGGGATGAGGAGGCGGAGGAGGAGGAGGATGAGGAGGAGGAGGAGGATGGTGCTCAGGCCACGCCGGTGGGAATTTGTGGTCGGCCCAACGATGCTCACTGAAGCCCTCCGATCCTGCGCGCCGCCGAGGGGCGTAGGCTCGATCGTGGCTGGCTCCTCCGCCCGGCCTCGCCTGCCCGCGGCTGCTGGGCGCAGCCGCCCGCCCGCGCGCGCGTGCGCCGCGCCGCGCGAGGCCTGGAACCGCCAGTGTCCTGGAGAGATGCGGGAAATCAGGCGGGCCGGGGGGGCCCGAAGATCCGAGGCTCCAAAGGAGTTGGAGCTGTTGCTGTTGCTGTGCTGTTGATTTTCATTTCTAAAGAATATTCTAGATTTCGTAATAAAGGGAGGGGGGTCTCATTTCGGGGGGGGTCTCTTCAGGCTATCTTGGAGGGCCTGGGGTGGTCTGGGGACGATGTTTTGGAGGGTTCTCCCACGAGGGGGGGTCTGAAATGGCTTGTCTTGGAGGGTCCAGACCCCCTCCCTTTTATTACGAAATCTGGAGTACTTGTAGTTGATCCCCCCTACCTGGTGCACCTTATGTTTTTCAATCAAAGGACTTCACCCGGGGCTTGCACCCTGTTTTCTAGAACGGGAAAGTCTTCCTCCTCAGATTGCGCTCTCGCGTGGGACTTCTCGTAATTTATTCAGACGCCGCGCCCTGGACGCTCAAGAATTTCGCGGCCCCTCGACGCTCAGGAAGTGAGCTCTCGCTCTGGCTCTTCTCACGATTTACTTGGGAATCGCGCTATCGCGCGAGAATTTCTCGCGATTCATGCGGGACTCACGCTTCAGCGACCCGCCTGCTCGACCTGGCCGCCTGGGCCCGCGTTCCCGACCCCGCCCGACCTGCCTGTCTGGTTCTGCCACGTATTTTCTGCTCCAAGCCCCCCTCCTGCTAGTCTCTCTCGTGCTCCATCCTTCTCCTTCACCCTTCCATCCGTCCTCTCTTCCCCTGTTTTAGGGGCTGCGCTACATGCAAGTGGCAGGTAGGAAAAATATACACCCAAGGGGGTACGATCGAAGACGACGAAGGCGGGTACCGAGGGTTTGGGGTATACGTGTTGAGGCGCACGCGAACGTATGGGAGCGATCAGTCTTAAAATGAGCGTTGTTGAATTTTTATTTTACGAAGCAACTATTGTTGATCCCCCCGCCCTGGCAACCATTGTATTTTTCAAGTGAAGTGTCCCCTTCGGGGCTCGCACCTTGTTGTTGATCAGGGAAAGCTTGGTGTCACCAAACTGTGTTGTTGGGCCCCGAACACCAACAAACACTAATAATAACAACCAACAGCAAACAACAACAACATCAACAACAGCAACAGCAACAGCAACACCACCAGCACCAACAACAGCAATTTTATAACTGTTCGATCTTATCTGCTCAAGTGTCATCCGACGTGTACTTCCTTAAGCCCTCGATGCCCGCCCTGTTCGTCTTCGATCGTCCCCCCCCCAGGGGGTATATCTTTCTTCCCTGCAGGCTGGGCCCCGGCAAGCGGCGGGGCGGCCGCGGACCGTCGGCCTTGCCAGCGGCAGCGCTGACCGGCGGCAGCCCGACCCACCCCAAGAGGGACGGACAGGAGACCGACGACGACGACGAGCGAAAGCGCGAGCGAGAGCGTCAGCGACAGCGGGGCCACGAAGGGCAGTGATGGGGCCACGAAGGGCAGCAAGGGGGCCACGAAGGGCGACGGCGGGGCCGCGAAGGGCATGCGCATGGGGCCGCGAAGGACGCGAAGGAGCGGGCACCACGAAAGGCGAACGACGGGGCCACTGAGGGTAGCAACGGGGCCACGTAGGACAGCGAGGGGGCCACGGAGAACAACAGCGGTTCCACGAAGGGGATGCATATGGGGCCACGACGGGCGCGAACGAGCGGGGGCCGCGAAGGGCGTGCGTATATTGGGCCAGGCCGCAGAGGGCAAGGGCGGGGCCACTGAGGGCAGCGACGGGGCCACGAAGGGCAGCGAGGGTGCCGCGAAGGGCAACTTCGGGGCCACGAAGCGCGTGCATATGGAACCACGACGGGCGCGAACGACCGGGGGCCACGAAGGGCATGCGTATATGGGGCCACGAAAAGCACCGACGGGGCCACGAAAGGCTGCAACGGGGCCACCACGGGCAGCGAGACGGCCATGACGGGCTGCAACGGGGCCCGTATGGCAACGCGGGGGCCACGAAGGGCTGCAACAGGGCCGCTACGGGCAGCGAGGGGACCGCGAAGGGTTGCAACGGGGCAACGAAGGGCAGCGACGTGGGCCACGAAATGCTGCAAATGTGCCACGAAGGGCAGCGAGGAGGCCACGAAGGGCTACCACGGAGCCACGAAAGGCAACGATGGGGCCACGAAGGGTTGCAACGGGGCCACGAAGGGCAGCGAGGGGGCCACGAAGGGCTGTAACGGGGCCACGAAGGGCAGCGAGATCCCGATTCCTAAGTATGCTGTGAGGAAGTCCTGAGCGTGAGCGCAATTCCTGGGTGCCTGAGTTTTGGGGGCGCGGCGGTTGATTAAATTGCGGGGAATCCCAACGCAAAGGCGCGATGCTGCAATAAATGGCAAGCGAGTCTGCGGCGAGAGCGCGACTCTACAGCGCCGAGAGAGCGATTCCTGAATAAATTGTAAGGACGTCTCAGGCGAGAGCGCAATTCCGGAGTAAAATGCGAGGAAGTCTCAGGCGGGAGCCGCTGTTGTTGTAACCCGGGGGCCGGGGGCGCAGTTTGAGCTTAGTGATTTCCCTTGATAAGAAACGGGGTGCGAGCCCCGGAGGAAGCACTTCAGTTGAAAAAGCACAATGTTCACGGGAGGGGGGATCAATAATAATAAGAATAATAATTGTTCAATAAGGAGAGTTCAGCAACGGCTACCTTTTGATATTTCGCCAAGAGTTATTGCAACATCGCGGTCTCGCGCGGAAGCTCCGTACAATTTATGCAGGAATCGCGCTCTCGCGTGGGGCTCTTTCACCATTTATTCAAACACCGTGCCCTCGACGCTGAGGAATCGCGCTCTCGCTTTGTTTTCGTTTGCGATTCGCTTGGGAAGCGCGCTATCGCTGGAGAGTTCCTCGCGATCCATGCACTACTTCTGCTTCAGCAGCCCGCCTGCTCGACCTGGCCGCTTGGGCCCGCCTTCCCGACCCGCCCGTTAGGGTCAACCCGCCCGATCAGGCCGTGTTGATTAGCTGCGTGTTTTCTGTTCCGATCCCCCCTCCTGAAAATCCCTTGCTTCATCCTTTTCCTTCCCCCTTCCATCCGTCCTCCCTTCCCCCTTTTTAGGGGCTGCACCGATTACGCGCGGCATGTAAGGAAGGATTACCCCCAGAGGGGGTACGATCGAAGACGAACAGGGTGGGCGTCGAGTCTTTACGTGTGTATCGGCACGCGAGCATGTAAGAGCG
>CAUYUJ010015743.1:257863-290363 GCA_963575745.1 Prorocentrum cordatum
GCATCACAGAAATTGTCTCACAGGGCGAGCTTGGACGAGAAAGCAGCGAGGTCAACAGACGGATCATGACCCATGTCGCTACGACCAGTGGGTTGTTGACCACACATGCCGACTCAATGCCGACTACTCCTGGGGGCCCCGACTGGGCGAATACGAGCACCTCGCCTCTTTTCATGCCGACGCACTGCCAGGACGTTTGGCAAACCATTCAAGTTGGCCAAGACCTCGTGGCCATCCACGTCATCAATGATTCGCTCAGCTTGGGCTCCTTCCTGGGTCGTCTTCTGTGAACCATCTCAGCACCACCTTGGGCATGGGCAAGATTTTGCAGTTCGTTTCCTCGATTGCATGGGCGCCGCGGGTTGTATTCACGAGGTAGTCATGTGGCTCCTCCCTGCCTCGCTGGGGCCGGCCACGCTGACCGCCTTCTTCCTCATGCGGCGCGTGCCTCTTCATCGCCATTATCCTCCAGCTTGTCTTCATCACTCCGCTCATCTCCACGTCAGCCAGCGAACCCTCGCGTCCTCTCGCATTTCCCGCCGCTCATTTTCAGCGAGAGCGACCTGCTCCCTGAGGCCCCGCACGATCTCCTCAAGTCCGACGACCCTTTCAGAATATATCGTCGACAGCGCCTCCAGCGAGCTCTGGGAGACCTTCCGCCTTGGGTTCCGTTCCTTCCTGGGTATTATTTGCCGGCTACTTCTTCCAATGCCTCGGCACCTCGGCGTGTGCTCGTCAGGGTCGATATTTTAGCTATTGCGAGGAATTCCCAAGCACTTTTGTCCGACGTGCCCGAGCCAGCGATAGTCGAAAATGAAGTATCTGCACGCGCTATTCATTCCAGCGTGCCTCAATCGTCATGGTCACGGAAAAGCACGGATCCAACGGTGGCAATTGTGAATGGCGACCTCCTCACGGATGCATTGGTTCGTGGTCAGCGGGCCCTATTTCAGCACAAGCTGGAGTCGGCATTGCGGTGCGCGACGCGTTCCTTAAGGAGTTCGATGCGGCTCCCACTTGGGCCGTCTTCTGGCCTGGCCGAGCTGCCGAGCTTACCCGAAGTGGCAGGTCAGACGTTGTGGTCGCCCACTTTCACGCTGGGAACGCGGCCCAGGAGCGTGATCTGTATGGAGTTCACGCTAACCGTGCCCACAAATGCGCGACACTCCCATCACTTAGCGGGCACCTTCGTCTCAGGATTGCATGCGCCATCAAGTGCTAGGAGGCAGCGCTTAGGAACTTTAGCGGTGACTTCAATTGGGTGGCAGAGGACTCGGACAGACGCTCATTGAGTACAGGCCTCTGGGAGAAGGGATGCCCCTGCGCAGCGGTACTTCCAGAGCGTTTTCGGTCGCCCTTGCGGCATGCGTGCTATGTACCAGCCGGACTTAACACGTGCATCGGCTTCGGCGCGTTGCCGACTGGATCGGATTCATTCTAGCCGCCATACTTCGGAGCAGCTTGATCACTATATGAAAGCAACAGCTCTGGGCTGGCTGCCTGCGCGTTCTGTTCTTCGCGCCGTGTTTTTTCCCGCAAGGTCCTGCAAGAGGCCCCGCGAGAGCGAGCGGCCTCTGCCGCAGCACGTCGTGCGGCATGGGGATTCTCCCCGACAGGTCTCTGCAAATTACGCAACAACCCATGCTCCACGATCATTGAGCACTTCCTTTTCCTCGGGGACGTCATGGAGGAGGGCGCCGACTTCGAGGACCAGCTTGGTGTTGCCACGATGTTTTCTCGGCTTCCGAAAAAGGGCCTGCTTGGCGAGGCGCCGTCTTGCATTGTCCGGTGCCCCTGCCTGAAAGAGATCGTCAGCAATCCCTTCGACGCGCGCGGGGACCTCTCCGTCAAACTCCGGAGGTTCAAGGATCATGCCGCGGGCGTTGCCCGCTAACGTGCGCTTGGCGAGCTGGACAGGGGTCGCGTGAACGGCGGCGACGACGATCCTCTGCGGTTCACGTTCTGCGATCGGTGCGGTGTTCTCACGAGCGCGCGGGGGTGCAGCCTTGGTCTGCCATGCGCGGGCCCCCCCTTGCCAATCCCCCGGCCGAGTATCGCCACCCGCTCTTGCGCCGATGCAGACGCCCGAGCAATTTCAGGTTCTCCTTGAGGGAGGCCTGTTGCTCCATGTTGCAGAAGGAGTGTGGCGGCTTGTGGGAGAGTTGACTGACCTGGAGGGTCAGTGTGCGTCATTTGTGTGCCCGCTGCCCCACGCTTGACAGACGGCTGGTCATGGCAAGGCGTTGCCAGCCTGGTTCTAGCAGCAACATCGTCTCCCCTCTGTCCCTTCCCGCTTGACCGCCCGCCTGCTTCGTCCCGTTGGCCCTGGCCTCCCGCCTGCGCGCTCGCCGTCGTCAGGTTGCTTTTCGTTCCCTTTCTCCTTTTCCGTCGCCGCGCAGCACGGACTGCGAGGAGCCAGCGTTGCTGACGGGGGGAGGTTGCCAGAATTACCCGGTCTTTCCAAGTTGGAGCTCTCTTGGAGCCAGCTGGAGGCCTCAGGTTCTCACCGGGAGCGAAAAAGGCGAGAACGCAAACAAGATTTATGCTTTTGTGTGTTGGAAGTATTTCGGTCTCTTCGGGGCATCCTTGGAAGGCTTCGTGTCGACTGGGGGCCGTCTTGGAGCTGTCTTGGCTCCTTGTGGGGGCATTGTGAATGGTATTTTGAGACATCTTGGGCTATCTTGTGCGACCTTATCGGCCACATTGGGTATTGAAGCCCATTTTGGGGCAATCCTGGGTCAACAAAAACAACCCTCTGACACTTCGGGGGGCGTGGCGGTCCTTCCAGACCCAGGTGGAGGGGGGCGGGGCAGGGATTAAACATCCCCCAAAGGCAAAGAAGCGGGTTGGAAGAGTAAACGCTAGACCACTTTCGCCCAGGGCTCGTTGGATTCGGCATCGCCGATGACATACTGCGCTACCGTGCGGCAGCAGGCACATGGTGCTCACCATGCCTGGCACCACGCATTCACGGATGAAGCAAAATGTGGAATGACAAGTGAACGACAACAGTGCGCTATCATACGGCATTCGGCATCGCATTCGCATAAAAATAGCTGGAATAGTAATGAGGGACCTGCAGGAACAGAAGGAGGAGGAAGAGGAGGAGGAGGAGGAGGAGGAGCAGGGTCGGGAGCAGAAGCAGGAAGAGGAGGAGGAGGAGGAGGAGGAGCAGGGGGAGGAGGCGAGAATATCGGCAAGCTGAAGGCCATGCTACCACGCCAAATTTTCTACCGCCTCCACTCCCGCATCACCTCCAACTCCGCCTCGACCTCTGCCAAGTCGACGAGACTCCCAGCCCCCCTTCAAGCGGGCGGTCTCGAGACGGCCGAGCACTGCGGTGAGAGGCGTCTCGCGCTCCTGGACGAAGACATGGGTCGCGGAGTTTTCGCCTTCCTACCGAGCGTCAAAGCCGTCCACGACTACTGTGTCTGTCTTCATTACTTCACGCAGAAGAGGAGGATGAGGAGGGATGATAATGATAATGATGATGTTGCTGATGATGATGGTGCTGCTGATGATGCTGATGATGATAGTGCTGATGATGGTGATGAAGATGCTGATGATGATTGTGATGATACTGCTGCTGCTGCTGATGATGATGCCAATGTGCTGATGATGCCGATGTGATGGTGATGCCGATGTGATGATGATGACGACGATGATGATGATGATTTTGATGCTTATGATCGTAGTTGTGATGATGGTGGTGATGGTGGTGGTGATGATGATGACGCTGATGCTGATGATGTGGATGCTGAGTATGCTCATGATGATGTTGCTGTTGTTGATGAAGGTGGAGATGAATATGCAGATGGTGATGGTGATGATGGCGATGATGATGATGCTGATGATGATGATGATGATGATGATGATGATGATGATGATGGTGACGCTGCTGCTGCTGATGATGATGACGGTGATCACCATCATATCATCATGGTTGTGGAGTTGGTGAAGGTAATGATGATCTTGCTGCTGGCGATGGTGATGCTGATTAAGGTGGTGGTGGATGATGATGATGATGATGATGCTGATGATGATGATGATGATGATGATGATGATGATGATGATGATGATGGTGGTGGTGCTGATGATGATGATGATGCTGATGATGATGGTGATGATGGTGGTGGTTGTGTGGTGATGATGATGAGGAGGATTAGGAGGACGATGATGCTGCTGATGATGAGGAGGAGGAGGAGGAGGAGGAGGAGGAGGTTGAGGAGGAGGAGGAACACTATTCAATGGTAGTAATAAAGCCAAAATATATAAATGATGATGCTAATGATAAGAATGATGCTACACACATGAATATTCCCACAGTGCTTGCACTCAGGGGTTCTTATTTATTTTCTATGGAGCTCGCCGCCCCGTCGCCGCCTCATCTCCGCCCTTCGTGTCGGCCGGTGCGGCAGTCTGGCGGCTATTTCGCTGCCGTCGCCGTCCCGTCGCCGCCTCGTTGCCGCCCCTCGTCTGGGACGGTGTGGCGCTCTGGCGGCTATGTCGCCGTCGCCGCCCCGTCGCCGCCCCGTCGCCGCCCCGTCGCCGCCCGTCGTCCGGGCCTGTGTGGCAGGGCTTACGGGCTTAAGATTGCATGTCTCAGATTACTCCACGTAGATTGCTCCACATAGATTGTCCAACATATATCGCACCACGTAAAATGCACAACAGAGATTACACCACATATTGCACAACTGAGATTGCACAACACAGATGGCACAACCTAGATTGGAGCACATTTATTACACCACATAAGAGGTTCCATATATATATATATAGATATAGCACAACACCGATTGCTAGAAACACAGTTTTGGGTCCACGCTGGCAAACATCTGTATTAAGACAACAGGAGCAACAACATTACTACTTGTCTACTGGTCTTCGGCCCATCCCGCCACCGTGCCTTGGTTGTAGGTCAGAGGCCTCTTGGATGCCTGTGGGGGTCTTCAGGCCTCGCGGAAGCCTATTGCAGGCGGTTTTGGAGAGTCTTGGGGGCTTCTCGGGGGCCTCTCGGGGGCGTCTTGGGGCCCGACTTGGGCCTCTTGGGGGCCTTCGAAACGTCGGTTTGTGTTCCCCCTCTGGGGCCCCTGGGCCCTCTCGGGCCGTCTGGGGGCCTCCTTGGGGGCCTCCTGGACCGTCTTGGGGCGATCTCGGGGGCCCCCTGGGTCGTCTGGGAGCGTCGAGAGCCCGAAGAAGGCGAGAATGCTAAAATCCATCAGATGCCTAAGGACAATCACTGACTTTTGCCTCTTGGGATCTTCTCGGGGGGGGCTTGTGGAGCCTCTTTGGGCGTCTTGGGGCCCTCTTGGGCAATTTTCAGGCCATCTTGGGGGTCCCAGAGCGCTCTTGGGCTGGCCCGGAGCCCTCTTGGACCGTGTTGGAGGCCTCCTGGGGCCCTCCTGGCCCGTCTGGGGGCCTTTGGTCTTTGTATAGTGAAGCGCGAGCGCTCGCCAACACGCGCCAACACTCGCCAACACGCGTCACGCCCCCAGAAGTACGTTGGATTGGGGTCCGGCCCCTTGCAGATTCGATTAAGCAGAACGGAGGACTGAGGACTAGAAGGGCTTGATGATACTCCAACTCGTGCCTTCTGGCACGATGGCGGATACGAATGATACGGGCACCATAGCGACTGATAAGACGACGAGTCATAAGGCTACTCACGTTTGTAATGAGGTTGTTTGAAAGCTATGTGGCTAGAATTCAGAACGGGTAGTACAGGTCATAGTGTGAGTATTATATTCGCCAGTGTGGACCCCAAGCAGTGTTTTCTAGCAAAACATCTGGTGCAATGTCTATGGTCCAGTTTATGTAGTGCAACATGTTGTGTTCAAACTATGTTGTGCAACATCTGTTGAGTAACATGTTGTTTGCATTCTAGGTTGTGCAATAGGTGTTGTGAAGTATATTGTGTACACTATATGGCATGCAATCTATGTTCTGCACTATAAGTGGTGAACCATGTGTAGTACAAAGTAGGTTGTGCAATCCATGTGAAGCAATCTATGTGTATATCTGGTGTAATGGTTGTGGTGCGTTCCATGTGGTACAAATTATGTTGTGCAGTCTTCATGGTGCAACATACGTGGTGCAATCTAGGTAGTGCAATCCCTGTGGTGCAATGCATTTGTACTCATACATGCATATATATATATATATATACATATGTGCGGTGCCGTAGATGTGTTGTGCGACATATGTGGTGAAGTCTATGTGATGCAGTCTAGGTTGCGCAATCTATGTTGTGCAATATGTGGTGCAATTGATGTAGGGTAAATTTGGTGCAATCCAGGTTGTGCAATCTATGTGAACCAGTATATTGCCGCCGGACCGGCCCGCAAGGCCAGTTCCTTATTCCAGAAGTATGAACCCCTGAGTGCAAGCCCTGTTCGGGGAATGATTCGTAAGACCATTAAGAAGAACCGCCTGGCGAACATACCAGCACTTCGTCCTTTGTTGTGACCAAATGCAAGTCTACCACGAATTCTGATAAGAGTGCACGTGCGAATAATACCAGTTTTAGTAGTCATAGCATCACTACTGATGATAAGATGACTAAGCAGGATATTGATGGTCAAGGGCGAGGACGAGGCGTGCGAGGAGGAGGAAGACGACGTGAGCGGCCCGTCGCCGTCTCGAGCGCGAGGACGCGGCCTCCATGACGGAGGAGTGCTACATGAAGCATCTTCTGCGGATGACGGTGCTCTCCGACGCCCTGCCCACCTGGGACGGAGACAGGAGTGACACTAAATGAGGTTGAGGAGGCGGGGGAGGAGGAGGAGGAGGAGCAGGAGGAGGAGGAGGAGGAGGAGGAGGAGGAGGAGGGAGGAGGATCTCTGAGGAAGGGGGTCGTGCGTCGCGCCGCGCGCGACGGGCGCGGGCGCGGCGCGGGCTTCGGCGGAGAAGGACCGCTTTGCCCGCAGTGCCGCAGGAGGAGGAGGAGGAGGAGGAGGAGGAGGAGGAGGAGGAGGAGGAGGAGGAGGGATGAGGTCGGAGGGAAGCGGGAGCAGGGAGGAGCGGAGGATGCAGGAGGCAGGAGGGGGCAGGAGGAGGAGGAGGAGGACAGGAGGACCGATGAGGACCGATGAGGCAGGAGGATTAGCAGGAGGAGGGAGGAGGTAAGAGGCAGGCGGGAGCAGGGAGGGGGAGGAAGACGAGGTCGCTGACGATGAGTTGTTGCCTCCCCCTCCCACCTGGTTAAAATCCAATTGACTCCACAGTTCTCATCGGAAGAGATCAGCTTGTAGACCCACGCCGCGCCAAGCCTTGTCCAGCCTGGCCACCTCATCTCTCCTCCTCCTCTTCCTCCTCCCCTTTCCCCCCGTCTCTCTCTCCCCGTCCCCTTCCCTGCACCCTCCCCTTTTTTCCCTCTTCCCCTTTGCCCTGCCTCGTTGCCTTGTTCCCCCTTTTATTCCCCATGAGGAAGGTGGAGGAGGATGATGAGGAGGAGGGGCAGGTCTGGGCTCCAGGGCCTGGCAGCACCCGAGACATCTCTGTACTTGGTAGGGTGCGTTGCCAAGTAGAGCAGCCTTGATCCTGATCTAAGGCGTGCTAGCCGCGACTCGCACACGTTGCATCTCTTGTGTTGCACCGTCTCCACCTCAGGTAGACAGAGTTAGCCGGAGCCTGCTTCGCACCGAAGGAAAGGACAGGCTCGTGCGAGAGCCAGAACGTCGTTGAGACTTGCCCAGGCACAGCATCTCCTCTCATCACTCAGCTCAAATGAACCCAGCGCGACCCCAATTTTGGGAAAGCCTACTGCATTGGCGCATCGCTTGGCGCATCGCTTGGCGCATCGCTTGGCGTTGCTTGGCGTTGCTTGGCATTGCTTGGCATTACTTGGCATTGCCTGGCATTGCTTGGCATCTTGGCACTGCTTGATATTGCGTGGGATTGCTTTGCATGGGTTGGCATAACTGTGCATTGATTGGTGTTGCTTGGCATTGCTTGGCATTGCTTGGCATTGCTTGGCGTTGCTTGGCACTTCTTGACATTGATACCTGGTGCCAGCCTTTAAACAAGTAAGGACCTTGAAGGCAAGCCTAACTTGGGAACAGGACGCACCAACGGGGCGCGGGGAACCCGAGGAACCTGAGGAACCCGAGGAACTCGAGGAATCTCCGAGGAACGGGCAAAGTAGCATTCCGAGGCACCAACCTTTAACCAAACAGCAACCTCTTAGACAAACCTAATTGGGGAACATCGGGCCCTCCACCTGCGCCCCGCAGAGGTTCTGGAATTTGCCCTGGGCGCATGTTGCGTTGCATGAGTTGCCAGAGTGTCGTCAGGGCTTATTCTTGGAAATGCGTATGCTCGCAGCACTTTCGCAACACTTGTCAGAACGGGTGGCCAACGCTTGGAATGTGCGTGGCCATCGCCCCCCGCAGTGCCTCACGTTCTAGAACTGACATGGACAATGGCAAAGGCGATGGAGGACCGCGATCCAGCCATGCTTGCCGTTGCCACCGAGGCCGAGGTGTTCAGGATGTCGAAGGGGATGCGAAGGTGTGGGCGCCCGTCCAGGACGCGGGTGAGGCGTTCTCGGCCAACTCCACGATCAAGAACATCATCACGCTGGGGCCGTCTGGTCATGCGGAGGGCCACGGAGTCACGCGGTGCAGTTGTTGCTGCAGCCGCAGGCCCGCAGGATTCAGCTGTATGTCCTTCGGGCCCATTGTGGTGCCCATCTGGTGCCAATGCAGGGCGAGCCCCGCGTCGAGACTGAGAGCCTGGCGTCCGTGCCGTACCCCAGGCCACAATTCCAGAAGCCGGTGCTGGGCACCATGATGTGGGGGGCTTTGCGCCAGATGTCGAGGACGCCCAGAATCGCCTTCGCCGCCAGAGCCTCATATGGCACCGAATCGAGTCTCATTCGCGCCAGACGTCCTACTTCCAGACGGGGGCCCGCCTCTGACGGCAGGTGCCAGAACGACTGCGCCTTCTGCGCGCGGAGACACCGCGATCGTCGGCCTGGCGAAGCAACAGGCGCCTCTAGAGATCCGTCGGATCGTGGTGCGCCACGCATCAGTTGCAGCCGTCCTCGTCGCAGGGACCCGCAGTGGCGAGCTGGGCGACACTACCAGCGATATCAGCTCTTCGCTGCGCGGCCTGCGACCGCAGCGAAGAGACCAAGCAGCATGGGCTGGCCAAGCTGCCTGGAGTGAGCCAGTTCGGGGGCATGATCCAGCTCGACGTCTTCTTCGCAATGGACATGGCCGACGAGACTCACGCCCTGGTGAGCGCGATCGATGTCGCGACCAGCCTCCATATCGTGCGTCGCGCCACTCGTGCTTCCCCGAGGCCGTCTGGCAACTCTTCGCTCATATACTGCTCCTGCTATTCGGACTACCTCGCGAGGTGTTAGCAGACGCCGATGGAGGGTTCCTCGTCGCGTTCGAGGGCAAACTCGGCCTGCTCGGGGTGTCGCTGCGGTTTGCAGCACCTGACGCCCACTGTCAGATCGGCAAGGTGGAGTTGTGCGGGCACATCTTCATGACCATGCTCCAGCGACCAGCATGACATCGCCGCGCCTGCGGTTATCCACGCCAAGCACTGCGGTGTCAAAATGGCCGGGACGACGCCTCATCATGCTGCGTTCGGCAGGGTGCGGACTGGAGCTACTCTCGGATACGACTATCCTTCAAACGTGGCAAAACGTGACGTAACGCCAAGCCCGCGCCTTCGCGGAGGAGGCTCGAGTGCCAGCGCTGCCCGCCATCGAAGCCCGTGATGCGGAAGCCAGTGGAAAGGGCAAGCAGAGGTACCAGAAGGCGCCGACAGCGGTTTCTGCCCGGCTCCCTTCTGCCATTGAGGCCCCGTGGCCGAGTTCAGAGGCGCGGCGGAGAACGCCCTGGAGGAGGAGGGCGAGGTCGAGGGAGGGATGTGGAGGCGGAGGAGGAGGAGGCGGAGGCAGAGGAAGAGGAGGATGAGGAGGATGAGCTCAAAGAGAATGACAAGGCGGAGTACGAGGAGGGTGAGGACAAGGATGATATAGGAGAATTGGGATGATAACGAAGAGCGGGACAAGGTGGAGGTGGCGGAGCGGGAGGAGGTGTTGGTGTTGTCGCTGTTTTCTGATTTTTGACTGCACAAGCGTGCGCGCGGATGCCGACCAGGTAGTGAGGTCTACTCCGGGGGCTTCGGACGCCGCTGCTTCTCTTTCGCATGCGAAGCGTGTCGCGTTGAGGAGGAGGATGAGGAGGACCACGACCACGATGGCGGCGTCGGCGGTGACGGCGACCACGACGACGACGACGAGGCGTCCCCGCGTGGCGGGCGGCATGGGGACGAGGTGGAGGGGCCTCTGCCGTGATTCTCAGTCTCGCCTTACTGGCGCGTCCTTCATTGTGCCTCCAGGGCCTGGCGGGCGCTCTTGCGAGCGATCGCGCAAAGACGACGGCGGCGGCGAGCGGGCGATGGCGGGTCCTCTGCCGTGCTGCTGCGTCTCGCCGTGCCAGAGTGTCCTCTGCGGCTGGGCGCCCTGTGGGGCAAACGGGCGCTCCCGTGAGCGTTCGCCCTGCTTCACCTTCGAGGCGCGTCGCGTTCACCGCCCGGCCCATCTCAGTTCCGGCCGGGGGCAGCCGATGGCGGCCCTGAGACAGGCTCAGGGGGCCGGAGGGAGTCCAACCCGCAGGATCCTGAACATTGCTCGAAGAAGAGCCCATTTTCATCCTGCTTCTCACGCTACTCTTGCTCCACATCCTCTCTGCACTTCCCCGTCACTCATCTTCTTTGCCCATGCTCCCACCGCCCTCTCTGCCGTCTCCCTCCTCCCGCTGCCTGGGTCGCATCCTCCCTCCTTCTCTCTCCTCCCCCCTCCCCTCCTCTCTCTCGTAGCCCTTCTGCTCAGCATTGCAGCACGTCAGGGGCCTTCACCGAAGGCAGCAATTCCGAACTCGCATCCCATACGGTGATGGATTCCCCTAGGCCCGCCGTTTTTCACACATGGTACCCTCCATGCTGTATCAATGCATTATTTGAGGCGACGTTCCACGACATACGCAATGAGCCAGACCAAGTGGACCTTCTCAATTTGATGAACACAGGCCCAGCTAATCGTGTGCTACGGATTTCGCCTGCAAGGACGAGTGGCGGTTGGCTCATCGGGTACGGTCTGTCAGGCTTGACATTGTGATCCCGTTCATGTATTTTACCCTTTGGTCGTCAGGCTGTCTATAGCGTCGCGAGTCTGACCCCAAGGCGCCCCACAATAGGTGCAGATCAACGGTGTGCACAATGCTAAGATGACTGGATAAATTGTAACGTAGTTTCAGGCACGATCGTCGCTGGTGCTGGACTTCGGAGGGGGGCAACCAGCGTCATCGAGACGGTAACATCCCATGTTCTTGGCCTGTGCAGACGTGGGGAGCAGCAGCGCTTGCAGCTCGAAGTCAACGTGGTGGTCGACGGCGGCGTTCGAGGCGACTCGGCCAGAGCGAGGCGTCTGACCGATTTCGGACCGCAGCAGGTCCGTGAAGTGTTCAGGAGGCGGTTCGGAGGCGGTCACCGGGCTCACGGTCGCGGTCGGCGGCGGTCGACAGCGGCAGGATCTGCGCTGGGAGACCAGGGCAGGCGAGTACCTTGCTCCCCTTCGTCGTCCAGTCCTTCCCACTAGGTGTTGGCGGGCTCCGCAGCTTTCGCAGGACTCCCGAATCTTCAGCTCTGCGGAAAATGGTTCATGTGGCGCGCAGGCCTAAATGTTGAAGCCCCCCCATGTGCTGCATTGTCTTCTCGGGCCCTACCTCTTTGGTTGGGGTGCGTTCTCTTGCTCGTCGTGCCGCCCCTTCCTCTTTCTCGCTGCGTTCGCGCCTGGCCTCTCCCTCCTCCCTCCTCCCTCCTCCCTCCTCCCTCCTCCCTCCTCCTCCTCTTCCTCCGCGTTGTCACGGTTCGCTGCTGGCCCGTCTTGCGTGATCCAGTCGTGTCCACTCGCTCGCTGTGCACTCGTGGTTGAGCGAGGACGCCCCGGGCGTCCCCGCCTGGGGGAGGCCATCTCCTCATCGACGTCGTCACCCGACGTGGTTTCCTCGCTGTTCGGCAGGTATGCCCAAACCGACCACGGCCTGCGACCGCTCCGCCGACGCCGCCTTTTGTTCTTCCTCTTTCTCCTCCTCCTCCTCCCTCCTTTTCTCCTCCTCCTCCTCCTCCTCCTCCTCCCTCCTTTTCTCCTTCCTCTTTCTCCTCCTCCTCCTCTTCCTCTTTCTCCTCCTCCTCCTTCTCCTTCTCCGCCTTTTCTCCTCCTCCTCCAGCCCTCCTCACTCCGCCCCCCCTCTGCCAGGAGGACGTCGGCCCAGAGCCCGACCCGAAGGCATCCCATATAACCTCCCCGATGCCCGCCCGCAGCGGATTCCCGGATCCTCGTACCCCTTCTCCTGATGCCGTTGTTCCTCCTCAGCTGCCTCCTTCCCCCTTCTTCTTCTTCTTCTTTCCTCTCCTCCCCTCCCTCCGCCTCCTCTTCCTCCTCTCTCTCCTCTTCCTCCTCTTCCGCGCCCTCCTCCCAGTTCTTCTCCTCCTCCTTCGTTTGCTCCTCTTTCTTTTCCTTTTCGTTTTCCCCTTCCTCCGCATCATATCCTGTGTGTTCCCCCGCCTCCCAATCTACCTCCCTCCCTTAACCCCTTTACTTCCCCCCTCCCGTCATCCCCGTCCGCCTCCGCCTCCAACCATTACCCCTCCTTCTTCATTCTTTCCTCCCCTATCTTTTCTGATCCTTCTCTCCTCTCCTCTCCTCTCCTCTCCTCTCCTGTCTTCTCATATACTTTCTCTCCTCCTCCCTCTCCCTCCTCCCCTTCCTCGCCTTCGCACTCCTCCACCTTCTCCCTCGTCATTCTTTCGTCCGCCGTCTTTCCCCTCCTGTTCCTGTTTCTCCTGCTCGTCCTGCTCATCCTGCAGCTGTTCTGGCGCAGGCTTCAAGCAAGTCTCTTGTGATTGGTGGCGCCAACATCAGAGTAGTCTTCTTTCATCGGCCATGTCTGGCTCAGCGTGAACCTGCATCTTCCTGCATGCCCCGCCGGCCTGGTTGACGCGGGCAGGCCCTGCAGACAACACCAGCGACGACTGGGAGTGGGAACGGTCCACCAGTCGTAGATGCGGATGCAGCCTAAACGAGGCCACGTCGCGGTTCTGCAAACACTGGCAGTCAGCTGCGCAAGGTCACGGCCTCCGTTCCGCCAGGGGCCTTGGGTGTTTAGGTTGCGGGCATTCTTCTTGGAATGTTTGCTCCTCCTGGTTGGGGATGGTCAAGTGCCTGGGGGGGGGGTGGAGGGCATGCCGATGGCGGCAAGGGCGCGGCGACAACGGCGAAGGTGGCGGACCAGGGCAGCTCGGCAAGGGCGTCCCAAGGGCCGCTCAGTTTCTCGCCGTCGGGATGGTGCCGCAGGTATCCTTCAATGGGGGCCAAGCTGTTCGAGGAACCGTCGATGTGGCGGACGCCTGGCGCTACAGCCAGCTGCACGCGAACCTCGAAACCGAACTACACCCGACGGAGGCCCCAGTCCAGCAGCGAATCCAGCAGAGCAACGCGGCCGTGGGCCGATTGGAGCGCAAACCCCATGCCCCCACATGCAGATCGACGTGGCCAACCAGGCCGTCTACGCCGAGCACAGCAATACCTCAAGGAGGCGAATGTTCGATATCAGGATAACGTGGACGAGCTGCGGCAGGCCAGTGGCGTGCGCAACAGCGAGGATACGGTCGCGACGATCGTGCCCAGCCTCAAGTTGTCCACCACGCCCTCCGACGGCTTCGGCCTCGCGTGGCTGGAGACTTGGCGCGGACGGCATTCAGCAGATCGAGCGCCGCAAGCAGAAATGGGGTGGGTGTGTGGCATCTCAGACGCGCGAGGGGGCCTGTGGGGCTTTTCCTCGAACAGGCACGTGCTGCCAAGTAAACGTACCGAAGGCGAGTGCTCAGGCTATAGCGCAGAAGGAACGGCGGACCCGGGACGACGCTCACGGGAACGCCGCGGCGGCGACGGGCGAAAACGCCGAAGGCGGCCTTCCAGGCCTTGGCGTGGCGTCGCTTGCTGCGCCCGCGGCCTGGGGGTGGTGGAGCTGTTCCAGTGCCGAGTCTGGGGATGTTCAGAAGCGGGCTGGCGCGGCGCATTCCAGCCCCCCCCCCTCCCCGAGAGGGCCCTGGACGGCGCAAGAGGGGTCCGAGAGGCTTCCAAAACGGCCCAAGCGGGTCCAAAAGGGAACACCCGAACTGACATTTCGCGCTCGCCGCCCCAAGATGACCTCGAGACCGCCAGCAGGCCCCCAAGAGATTGTCCAGAAGCCCCAAAGGCCCCCCCAGAGACCCAACTGACGCCCCAGAAAACCACCCCGATGCCCCGAAAAGTCCGTCGACACCACCGACACCGCTTCCAAGAGCTGCCGCCGCGGCGGAGGGGAAGCATCGGCGTAATCAGAGGAGCTTCCAGTCAGGCCAGCGTTCAGCATAATACTTCTGAGTTCGAGCATGGCTACGTGCATCGTCGTTTCTGGTCTGCGGGGCTTCTCGGGAATCTAAGCGCGCGCGATGGGCGCGGCGTCTATCTGGCGGCTTTGGGGGAAGCCCGCCGCGGGTGCGCGGTGCCTTTCCGAGGGGCCGCCCGCGATTTCCGCGCGTTGTCGCAGGGCCGAGCTCCGCCCGACATTGTTTTTTCCAGTCCGCCGCGCCCCTGGGCGGAAGGCCTCCTCTGCCTGCCGGTGCTCGTTTGATGCGATCTCCCAGGCGAGGGTCCGCGCTCGCGCGGTCAGGCGGGTGCAGTTCCCAGTCCGCCCGCCAAGCCTCTAGTGTTTGCGCGTCGCGTGCAGTTTCCGAATGTCGAATGTAAGCTCATGGGGCACCGCGGCGGATTGAATCGAGGCCGGCCAGGAGCGTGCCTTGCAAGGACAAGTTGGTTTGTAACAGCACAAGAACACAAAGTGAGCCTCTCTCAGTGGTGCTCGGCGGAGGGATGGGATAGCCTTCGGTCCCCTGCTGCTCTTGTGCGAGGTGCTGGGTTGCTTTCGGGCGTTGCGATCCCAGCCAGGGGCTACCTCGGCCTCCGCGACCCCCCTGCGGGCAAGCTTGTGGTTCTTCATTGGTTTGCTGCTGAAGTTGTTCACCCTCTGGAGGTTTCGCCATTTGGGCATCGCCTTGTTGCCTCGTCTGCGCCGACGGCTTGTCGGGCTTGTCGAAAACCGACCTGCGTGTCCTCTCGACCATCGGCAGTTGTTTGGCGCCCGCGGATTGGGGGGGGCGTCGCGGGGGGCGATTTCGATCTTGCTCCAGGCGGCCTGGGCTCCTTGGGCTGAGGCTCGAAGCTTTCCCCGGGGCCCGCCAGCCCGATGACCGTCGCCGAGTGCGCCGAGGTTGACTCTGGAGCTTTTTTGCAGCCCTGCCCCGTTGACTGGGCGTCTCGCCCGCGTTTGGCGCAGCGGCGGTCTCTGGCGACCAGGCGCTTCGGCGCTGCGCCGCGGCAGCGGCGGGCGCCGGTGGGGAGGGGGCGCGCGATCGTCCGGGCTGCAAGCCGTGGGCGGATGCCGCGGGGAAGGGGCCGCGTGGAGTTTATGACGGCGCCTTGCTCCATTGTTGGGCTCGATGCGGCCGCTGTGCGTTTTGGAAGAGCTTCGCCAGCAGGGATTGTCTGCCTGGGTATCCCGCGCTTTCTTGCGTTCGCTGGCGCAGCGCTCGGTTCCTGCTGAACTCGGCGGCTGACGGGTCTTGGGTGCGTGCCATTTTTCGTCAACTTTAATTTGCGCGGTGCTCTTCGGGCAGCTATCCGGGGGGCGGTGCCGGCGGGCCCCGGTGCAGTTCCAGTGCGTCGGGGGCTGCGTCGCTCTGACTTCGATGGGCTGCGCGACCCCGTGCAAGGTCATTGCGCAGTGGGATTGGAAGTCCGGGCTCGCTTCCTGGTTGGGCTAGGCGAGGAAGCGGGCGCGCAGTGTGCGCGGCGACCCTGTCGTCTGGAAACCGACCATCACCCTCTAGGCGGGGGGGCGCGTCGTCTCGGGTCCGTCTCCAATGCCAGAACATGAAAGCAATGAGCTAGCGGGGTGCTGGGGGGCCGCCCCGGAGGCCCAGCCCCCGCGCGCCGCGCCCGCGTTTCGCGCCGCCTCCCCACCTTGGGCCCCGCGCGATGAGGGCTTTATTCAGGTGGTGCAAAGGTGGCAGCGCAGTGGCCGTCGGCTTCCATCTGAGCCGCTACGTTTTGCGATGTGATGATTCTCTCCGAGTGGTCACGTTTAGCGCATCCTTTGGAGACGATTGATCTCTCCCCAGTCAGCTCCTGGCTGTCCTGATCGCGCCGCCCCCGAAACTTCAAGGTGTTTGGCGACCAGTCTGCGTCAGTTGAGGGGGCGAGCTCGTCGCCCGCGTGGGCTTGCGCAGGAGGCCAGCAACGGGCGATGTGTTTGTCGCATGAGGCCACTGCCGCGGGGCGCTGGGCGTCGCTTGGCGACGGGCGTTTAGGGCGGGGGCCGGAGTGGCGAGTGGGGCGTGGGAGCTAGGCTTGTTTGCGGCTTGCGCATGCACAGCGAGCCGTTTAACTTATTAAGGTTGCAAGCGGGCGCGTCGAGGCTTGGGCCCCCGCAGGTTACGGCGTTCCTCGCGCTGTCGGTTTGTAGGGTTCCCCGACTCGGTTCGATCGCTGGCTGATCAATGGGTCGCGTTCGTGGTCAGATGCATCGGCGCCGGCTGAGCTACGTCGGCGGCGACCTCCGCTCCTCGGTCGGCGGGCCGCCTGCGCAAGTTGCCGCAGAACTCTGCGCGGCTGCAGACGTGCCCCGCTCCGTCGTGCCGGCGGACATGTCGCCCCGCAGTGATGAAAGCAGTCTTGTTACGGCCATTTCAAGCCCAGCAGGAGCCGAAGTCCTCCTTGATCACCTTGGAGGATCTGGCGGGCCCCCTCCTCGCGGTCGCGACGGTCCTTGGGCTTGGTGCCGCTGCTGGGCTACCTGGGCGTCGTGGCCGGCGCTCTGCCAAGTGCCAGGCTCGCCGGTCTCTGCGAGCGGCGAAGGCATCCGTGTCCGCGCCCTCTCGGTCTGGATTCCGGGGCGCGATCCCTCGGATGCACGGTTGCGCGGCCGCGCGGGGCATCCGCGAATGCAGGCGCCGCGTCCGCGGGGGCGCGGCGCGGGGGCCCGAGGCCGCAGATGCGGATGTGTGTTTTCGCTTTTTGCCGGTGTGGCCCAGCGCCATGAGGAACGCCATCCCAACTCCTGCAATCGGGCGGTTGGGATCTGCGATGGCGGTCCGACTCCTGGGGCCCAGCGCGGGCGCGCGGTTTCAGGGGTGTCTTCTCGCGATCTGCAGCTGGTGGGGAGGGGCGCCGCTGCTGCGATTAAGCCGTCTGCAGGGGTGAGGTTTCTGTCCGGAGATTGTGGAGGGCCACCCCGCCTGGTTTTGGCTTCGCGAGGCTTGGGGGGTTTGATTCTTGCACGCGGGGTTTTCTGATTTGGCCTTGTTTAGGCTTGAATTTCGCACGGTTTTCGAAGCCACGTTCAGATGGGGTTCGGCGGTTTTCGACAGGTTGGTGGCAGCAGGCTCACGATGGGTCTACGTCTATCCTTCTTTCGGAGGCCTGGAACTTGACGCTCTCACCAATTTCGGCGATGTGCCTCCGCCATAGAAAATCATCATGATCTCGGTGCTGGTGGTAATACTCGGGCTTCCTAAGTGGCCGAATTATTTCCACCAGGACCATCATCTAAGATCATCTTCCCCTGGTGGAGGCACCCCCTTGTGTTTGTCTTGGTACCTATTGCCAGGCCTCCACTTACGGACGGGGTGGAACATGCGTTCATCCACGGACGTGACGTTGACGTCGCCGAAATCCGTAAGTTCGCCACTTCGAAGAACGGTTTTTCGGGGGCCGGGGCGCGATGTGGCAACTACATATGGGGTTCATGGTAAGGTCCGCTTTCAAGGCCATTCGGAAGGGCGCCCTTATTCGGATCGTGTTCAGTGTGGGCGCTTCTAAAGGCCACCATGCTCGGCTACCAAGTGCAGTCGACTGCCTGCCCGCTGTGCGGCGAGGGCACCTACTCGATGATGCGCTGGCTCTGGGCGTGCAGGTGTTGCCGCGAACTCAGCGATGAAATTGTGGGGGGGCGCAACAAACGCCTCCTTCAGGAGACTTTCGAGGTCGAGTCAGTGGAGGATTTTTCTAATCGGAGGTTCAAAGATCATGGATATGACCTATCTAGGTCATGCGCGGACTGCGGCGTTGCTTTTTAAAGAAGGTGCGTTCCTGGGGGGATGAGTAACGATAGCAGCGGATTCTTGCCACTTGTCACGGTGCCATAAGACATATGTTCTTGTTTCCGACGTATGATTCAGGAGTTGTCGAGGGTTGGACTGGCTTCAGGTACTCCGTCTCGGCCCTCGCGGGCCCCCTTTGCCTCAAACCCAGCAGTGGGGGATGTGGCATTTCGGCCGCAACACACATACATACATTCATACACATATGTATATGTATGTGTGTATGTGTGTGCATGCATGTGTATATGCATGCATACAGACATGCATACATGATCGTACGTATGTTTGCACGCATGCATACACGAATGTATGTATGTTTGCATGTACGTTTGCACGCATGCAGGTATGCAGGTATGTATGTATGTATGTATGTATGTATGTATGTATGTATTGATGTCGGTATGTGTGTATGTATGTACACATGTATGTATGCATGCACGTATGTAGACATGTATGTGCGTACATGTATACATGTGCGTATATGCGTATGTCTTGTCTGTCTGTCGGTCTGTAGGTATCAATGTACGTATACATGCATGTATGTGTGTATGCATGCATGTATGTATGCATGCATGTATGTATGTATGCATGCATGTATGTACATATGTAGGTGTGTATGTATGTATGTACGCATGCATGCATGCACGTAGGTGTATGTTTGCTGTGTACGTGTGTATGTGTGTATGCAATCATGAACATCTGCATACATGTATGCGGGTAGGTATATGTATAGGTATATGTACACGTACATGTACATGTGCATGTCCATGTACATGTACATGTATAGGTATATGTATGGGTACACGTATGTGTACATGTACGTATGTGGTTAAGGAAGTTTGCATGTATGTATACACGTATGCCTGCGCGCATGCATGCGTGTATGTGTGTATGTATGTATGTATGCATTTGTGTATGCATGTATGTGTATATGTATGTATGTTTGTGGATGTATGTATGTAGCTATGCATGCATGCATGCATGCATGCTTGTACGTATGTATGTATGTATGTATGTATGTATGCATACATGCAAGCATGTATGTATGTATGCCTGTATGTATGTATGAATGTATATGTATGTATGTATGTATGTATGCATGTATGTATGTATGTATGTATGTATGTATGTATGGACGTATGTATGTATGTATGTATGTATGTATGTATGTATGTATGTCTATATGTACGTAAAAAGGCGTGTATATGTACATACGTGTACTAATGTACGTGTGTATCACCTACATTTGTACATATGTGTATTCATATGTTTCGTAGTTGCATGTGGCCGTATAGGTCTACCGGCCTATGTGTACACGTATAGATTGTATGTGTGGTAGCAACCCCACGCTTTTCTATTCTGATTGTTGGTTGGTTGTCGCCCAGTGGCACCTGGCCAAGCCACTCGCGTTGTCGCGCAAGCGGGACTTCTGTCGCAGGCAAGGCTGGGGGTTTCCCACATGGCCCGCGAAGGCGTCACGGTGCGTGCGCGCCAGGAGCTGGGGGCGACACCTTGCCCGCCAGGCAATAGTTCGTCCGCCAGGGTAACCCGTGTGCTGGCAGACTGGCTAATGCGGGCCGCGAGCAACGCCCAGCGTCGTCTCATGCTGTGTCCGAGGCTATCTGGAGGAATGCAATGATTGCGAAGTCTGTAGCGAATTTGGCTGCGCGCGTCTTGCCGTGTTGGCCCCATCTCGCGTTCCGTGGGTCGCGGCTGTCCGAGACGTTCTCGGAAGGCAAGGTTCGGGCATGCATGTGTAGCGTGGGCAAATCGTGGCAGTGCTCTGTCTGTGTGCGTGGAGCGCGGTTGGGTGCCCGACCTCTTGCAGGAGGTTGTGTGGGCCCCGACGGGCTGTCAAGGACCTGGGCCATGCGATGGCCACGTTCGACTGCTCGGACGGATGTTTCGTCGCTTTCTGCACCTTAGGTGCAAGTTGTACTCTTACGGAACTCCAGGTTCGCGTCGTCAGGGCTCAGTGTCCGCCCCGCCATGTTGTTATGGCGGATCACGGGGCGCGAGGCCGTCGGTGCAGCTGGTTTCGCATACTGAAAGGCCCTTCCGAAACTCAGTACTGTGCAGTTGCATTTTTTCCGGGACGAGTTGTGGTCGGGTCGTCGCAGGTTCGTCGCACGCCAATGTCCAGTCGGCCTGCTATGGGCCTTGCGGATCATATTGGCGCCGTCGTCGGGGTGCGTCCCCGTTCGCGCGACCTGGCCCCTGTCCAGGTGCACTCCGGTCCTTCGGTGGCAGGAGGCGCCTGCGAGGGTCCACCCGCCCGTGGGTCTCAGGAGCAGGTTCCGCCTCATTGGGCGCCCTGGCAAGCCCGCGGCCCTTTGGCAGGCTGTCGCGCGCGCCGTCGGGGGTCGCAGTTCGGCGCCGTCGCTGGGCTGCATCCCCAGTTATGGCAGCCCAGCGTGGGGCTTGTCTTGCCGCCTGGCCTTCGGCTGCGCCTCCTGTGCGTTCTCGACAGCCTGTCGTCCATGGTTGGTGATGCAAAATCCTGCTCATTCTGCTCCTCGTCTTCTTGCTTCCGTTCCTCTTATCCTCTTTTTGTTCGTCCTCTCGGCCTCCCCTTCCCTTCCTTGTGTGTGCAAAGCCAGAGCCTTAAGTTAGTCATCAACCTCGCCATTTCCTCAGTATGATCAACCGAAGAACTTCCTTTCTCTCCGCTTCTGCTCCTCGGTGCGCCGCTCGCGTTCCCCTCCCGCTCTTATCCTTCGCCCCCTCTTTCCTATCCTTAGCCCCTCCCTGCCCCCATTCTCCGTCATTCGGTTGGCCCCAGAGTTGGCCCTCGTGGCTTTTGTATCAGACATCCCCTCCTCTCTTCTTCGTCGTCCCTCCCCTGCGTGACTGTCCAGACCGTCGCGGCACATGCACGACAAAAAACACAAGACAATATGTTCTGTCATGTTCTGCTCGAGTATGTTCTGTGATATGCTGGTGTCCTTTATTGGAGAGGCCTGACGGCCGGTGCCGCCGACCCTGATCGAAAGGGCTAGGAGTGGGGGGAGGAAGCGGAGGAGGAGGAGGAGGAGGAGGAGGAGGAGGAGGATGAGGAGAAGGAGGAGGAGCAGGAGGAGGAGGAGGAGGAGGAGGAGAAGAGGAGGAGGAGGAGGAGGAGGAGGAAGCGGAGGAAGAGGAGGAGGAGGAGGAAGTGCATCCTTTGTGTGCCCGCTCGAAGAAAGTGCGCCCCGGGAGTGTGATATTCTGACTTGGGACGTGCTCCCGGAAGAGGAAGAAGTGCATCTCGGGCGTGCACACTCGAGGAAAATGCGCGGTGGTATTTTGACTCGGGGCCCGCTCCCGGGACGCCTCTGCGGGAGGAGGAGGAGGAGGAGGAGGAGGAGGAGGAGGAGGACAAGGAGGACAAGGAGGAGAGGAGCAGGAGGCGGAGGAGGAGGAGGAAGAGGAGGAGGAGGACCAGGAGGAAGAGGAAGTGCATCCCGTGTGTGCCCGCTCGAGGAAAGTGCGCCCCTGCGGGCGTCGTATCTGCCCCGGCCCCCCCCCCTCCCCCCTGCGGGGAAGGGATCAAAGGGAAGGGGCTTCCCTTCGACTCCACTACGACGTCGTTTAATTTCGCTTTGGATAGCGCGCTTGAGGAAGAGATCCCTGGGAGGGGGAGAACGGAGACGACGGAGACGACGAGTCGAACGGAGAAACCCCTCACACACGCCGACAGGGTCGGCGGATTTTGTCATGATATTGATCTGTTATGTATCGCCATGTTCTGTCATGCCCTTGCTCTGTATTGTCATGTTCTGCTGTGTCATATTGGGTTCTGTCGTGTTTGTCGAGGGCGCGGGGCGGGACACCGGGGACACTCGGGACAATTTGGGGTCTGGTGGCCGCGGTATGCAGGGTGTGTTCTGTTGTGTTTGTCGAGGGCGCGAGGCGGGATAACCGGGACACTCGGGACAATTTGGGGTCTGGCGGCCGCGGTATGCAGGGTGTGCTCTGTCGTGTTTGTCGAGGGCGCGAGGCGGGATAACCGGGACTCTCAGGACAATTTGGGGTCTAGCGGCCGCGGTGTGCAGGGTGTGTTCTGTGGTGTTTGTCGAGGGCGCGAGGCGGGATAAGTGGGACACTCGGCACAACTTGGGGTCTGCCGGCCGCGGTATGCAGGGTGGGAGTGGCCAGGAGGTCTGTCCTTAAAATCTAGCGACCCCAATCTGTCCGGTGGGGAACCCAAGCAAAACACAAACAAACACTAAACATACAAACAAAACCAGACGGAACAAACAAAACAACACAAACAACACAAAAACCACACACGCACAAAAACTGACTTTGCACACACAACTTTCCCCCCTTCTCTGCCTCCCTCATCCTCCCCGTCCTCCCCCATCCTCTCTCCGCCTCCGTTCTTTTCCTCCTCTCTTTCCTCGTCCTCTTGACCCCGCAGGGGAGAGGTAGGGGGTTCATGGGTCCTGCTTCTCGATTTGTTGGCAAAAGAGTCCCCGCGGAAGCGATACCAAGCGGTGTTGTGGTTACTCCTCTGTCTAGTTATTTGTTCGCTTTATTATGCAGGTTGCAGTCATGAATCGCTTGATCACAGTCTTTACTGGCTGGTTGACTCTTACGATTGTCACTCCGTGTCAAGCAACTTCGATATTGTAGCTGACTCAAAGCGATGTTTGGTTGGAGAGTGGACTCATGTTCGCATGTGTACCCGTGGTGCGCTCCCAATCTGTCCAGATGCCTGTCTGGAATGCCACGGGCTCAGAGTTGAGTCCCTGAGACCTGACGTCGTGAAGCAAATCGCAACGTAGTGAAGCACAAACATTGGCTGGGGTCAGAGGTCGGGGCGAAAACGCCTGCCCTGAGCTTTTCGTGACGTCCAGATCGAAGGTCCCAAGAGGTCCCTGAAGGTTTGTGAGATCTAATACGAGCTTCTTTGAGCTCCCCGAAAAGGTTTCCGTAGGCTTCCGGAGGCCTCTGGAGGAGAAGGACGACGACGGGGGAGGAGGAAGATGGGGGGGTGGAGAGAAGGGAAGGGAGCGTAAATGAAGGTGGATTGGGGGGCCCTCGTGACGACCACGACGACGACGTCGGCGACGGCGACGGCGACGTCGGCGACGTCGGCGACGACGACGACGACGACGACGTCGGCGACGGGGACGACGACGACGGCGACGACGACGGCGACGATGACCGACGTTGGGACGTCTCTGAAGGTCTCTGGAGGCCTCTGTGGGCTCCAGAGGTCCGAGCAGGGCCCCAGGGCCCTCGAGCGGTTCCGACGACGTCCGAAGGCGAAGGCTTCCGAAGACGCCCGAACGCCTCGCGACGAGGGGGCCCTCCGAAAGGCGTCCGTGGGCCCCTCGCACGCCTTCGAAGTCGCCCAGAGGCCGCGCGACGAGGGGGCCCTCTCGAGGAGCGTCGCGCCGCCCCTTCGGCCCCGGGCTCGCGCCACCCCCCTCGGGGCAGCGTGCGCGGCGCGCGCGCGCGGCCTGCGCCGCCCCCGCGCGCGCGCGAGGCGCGGCAGGTGGAGCTGCGCGCCGACGCGGACGAGTTCGTCCCGCAGGCGGCGCGCGCCGGCGCGCTCGGGGAGGGCGAGGCTGCATCGACGACGAGGGGTCGCGGCCCGAGGGTCGAGAAGGAGGAGGAGGAGGAGGAGGAGGAGGAGGAGGAGGAGGAGGAGGAGGAGGAGGAGCAGGAGGAGGAGGAGGGACCAAACAAGGAGGAACAGGAGGAGGGCGGAGGTGGAGGAAGGAGGAGGAGGCGGAGGCGGAGGAGGAGGAGGAGGAGGAGGAGGAGGAGCAGGAGGAGGAGGAGGGACCAAACAAGGAGGAACAGGAGGAGGCGGAGGTGGAGGAGGAGGAGGAGGCGGAGGTGGAGGAGGAGGAGGAGGAGGAGGAGGAGGAGGAGAAGGAGGAGGATGGATCGAGGGTCGAGGATCGAGGAAGCCACCCATGCCTCCCACGCGCTGACAAGAGCTATACCGAAGTCTTTCGCCATCTTCGGTCTCTGGATGCCCTCGCCAGGCCCCGAGGCCGTCAAACATATATTCAAAATGGACAAAGCTGGCCCTGGGGAATAGATCGGGACTTTCGGGGACCCGGTATCAGAAAAGTCAAGACATCAGATCTGCTGGTATGCCGCAGTTTTTTCCTCGATTTCGGTCCCCAAGCGGCCAGGTCCGGGCCCCAGCGCTGTCAAGAATCGATCCAGGGCGAAATACTTCTGAGCCTGTGCCTTTGTTTCGACGGGATTTTGGGAGGGGGGGGGATCCAGGATTGAGTTTCGAGAGTGTTTTTGCTGAGCGGTCTCCCTTTTCTGGGCCGCTGGGGGGTCCCTCGTCCCCGCGCCCCTCGGGGCTGATAAATAGACCCCGCGGGGCGCGATTTGTTTTTGTTTTTTTGTAGCACGCGCCCTAGGGGGTCGTCGCTGGCGCCGCCGAGGGGATCATTTACCCCCCTGCATGGCAGCCTCAAAACGATTGACTTTCGTATAGAAGTTGTTATACGGGTCGTACACATCCGAGTGAATTTTCGTTCCCCCTTTCAGGCGTCGTCGTCGTCGTCGCCGCCGCCGCCGCCGTCGTCGTCGTCGTCGTCGTCGTCATCTTCTTCTTTTTCGTCGTCCTTGTCGTCGTCGTCGTCGTCGTCGATTACAGCGGGCCTGCGCAGCACCACCCCCCATAGGGCATCCGCAGTGCGTCGTCGTCGCCGCCGTCGCTGTCTGCCGTCTGCCGTCCGCCGTCCGTCGTACTCGTCTTCGTCCTGTCGTCGTCGTCGTCGTCGTCGTCGACGAAGAGAGCGGCCGCTGGAAACGGGCGCAGGCAGGGCGGGGGACGGCGGCGACGACGGCGACAGAGGGGGGGAGGAGGACTACCCGCCTTGCTCGGGTCGGACGAAAAGCTGGGGAAGGAAAGGGGGGATTGCAAAGCCTTCTGCGCGCAGCTGGTTTCGGTCGCCACGCCGAAGGGCCAGTCCTTGGCGCATGGCCGCTTTCGGCGTCAGGAGGCGCTTGGAAAATTGGCGACGTGAATTGCTTGGTCAATCCTCCCTTTGCTGCGCCCAGCTTTCGTCCAGCCCGCCTTGCTCGCAGGCCCGCATCGGTTCGACAGACAAAGGGCCGCCCTGGCTCGCCATTGCCTCCAAACGCCCCCCCCGCTGCCCCTCGTTGGCGGCCAGGCGTCGGCGCTAATCACCGGCGCCGCCCCGTTGATTTTCAATCAGGCGGGCGCCAGCCCGCGATATATAGTTAGAGAGGGGCACGCACACACACACACACATATTTGTGTATGTATTTACACATAGTCACACACATATGTATACATATGCACGTATGTAAATGAATATATATATATATATATAGGTCTAACCATATAGGTGTATATACAGGTACTTCTAGACTTGCCAATGTAAATTTATGTGTTTGCATACAAACACAAACTATGTATTTGTACCTGTATACGCATGAGTGGATGTATATGGTTATGATCATGTGTACATACTGTATAGTCATAATCATATTTCTGTAGATGTATGTGTGTATGTATATGCGTGTGCTTGTGTATATTTAGGTAACTATCTCTATGTATACATTACTAGTTTATGGCTTTGTTCTGTATCTGTGTACGCATGCGTGCAATCATGTATACATCATGACATATCTGACGGTTCTACTATAGCGTGTCATTTGGTGTGTATACGCTACATTGTATCGATTGTGTGAAGCCTGATACGTATGGCACGATCGATATTGCATATGATGTCAAGGTGTGCCATGCCATACCATGACATTCTACGGTATGTTATGGCGAAGGATAAGAAGGACGAGGGCGACCAACATCAGTTCACAGTCCCTGGCAGGCGCCTCGACTTCCTGGGGCAAACGGAAGGTTCTGGGTCGGGGGCGACGATGGCGAGGACGACGTGGTCGATATTGATGAGGACGGCGAGGGCGACGAGGACGACGACGACGAAGGCGAAGGCGAAGGCGAGAGGGGATGTGCCAGGAGAGGAGGACACGAACGGGGGCGGGGTGGGCGGAGGGAGAAAATATATGGGCATTTTTTAACGTAAAGGCGCAGGCCCACGTACACACATTTCGATATATATATATATATATATATATTTATTTATTTATATATATATATATATATTTATGTATATGTATATATATACAAGAAAGTAAAACGAATAAAGCATGTACAACAGTACATTGTAAACGTGCCGTTCTCTTGCACGCGTACCGGCACGAAAATAGACGTTGCCAATGGCAATTTTCAGTGGGTGCCGTTCTTGACAGCGTCGGCCGGCCCCAGTGGGAGCATCCCGTGTTGCAGGGGTAATGACCGGTACCTGTCCTGATGAGGATGTTTCTGCACACCAGCCCACTGCAAAAACGCTGCGATGCGTGAGCTGGTTTACCCAGAGGGCGCCAGGGACTTGGCCCTTGGGCCCGGATATGGCAAACGAGATTCCCCCAGTACCATGAATGAGGAATGCCAGCATGTTTACCCAATTGCTCTCGGCCCATCTCGCCACCGTGCTTGGGTCGTGGACCGGAGGTAGATAAGCGAACACGGAAATTGAGGGGCGAATCCGGAAATCCATAACGAACCCAGAAGTTTGGGAGACACCTGGAATGCTGTTTTCTGTGTCAGAGGCGCACGGTTTGCCGATAGGCGTCAAAGATTTGGAGGCCGCGCGGCGCGAGGAGACGTGGAGGAGGAGGAGGAGGAGGAGGAGGAGGAGGAGGAGGTGGAGGAGGAGGAGGAGGAGGAGGTGGAGGAGGAGGAGGAGGAGGAGGAGGAGAGGCGACGCCGACGCCCGTCAGGAGACAGCACGCGGCCTTGGCAGATCTGCATCCCTTTCTGGGCTCGCAGGGCCGGCCGCCCATGCCTTGGCCCCCCCCCCCCCCCAGCCACGGGCCGCGCGCAGGTGGCCACGCCCTCGAGCTGAGGCTCCCGCCGCGCGCCTTCGGCTTCCCGCCTTCGCTCCTCGCTCTCCTCTCCCCGCTGCCAGAGGCTCGGTCCGAGGTCATTGGCCCCGCGCGCCCTGCCCCATAGGGAGCTCCACCGCGGGCCCCGCCTGCACCGCTCGCACCGCTCGCCAGTGGACGCCGCATGCTTTCTGACACGCCCCTCACGCGTGCCGTCGCCCCGTGAAGAAGCTCCTCTCCATCGGGCCCCCCAGTCGCGGCGACTGGGCTCTGCGCCCAGGGACGCCTCCGTTAGATGTTTGTTTTTTCTGGGGGGGGGGGGGATGGGGGGCTTCTGTGTTTCAGCCGAAGTTCCAGAAGGATGGAGGAGGGGGAGGAGGAGGAGGAGGAGGAGGAGGTAGGCAGACGAAAGGTAGGAGGAGTGAGGAGGAGAGGGGGAAGGAGGAGTGAGTAGTATATTGTAGTAATAGTATATAGCAAGATGAACGAGCAGCAGCAGCATCAGTAGTAGTAGTAGTAGTAGTAGTAGTAGTAGTAGTAATGGTAGTATGAGGAGGATAGGGAGGAGGTAGAAGGAGGAAGGAAGGCGGAGGAGGGGGAAGGAAGGATGGAGGAGGAGGAGTAGGAGGAGAGGATGAGGAGGAATGGTGGAGGCGGAGGGGGGGGTGTTGAGGGAGGAAGAGGTAGGATGGGAAAAAAGGTGGAGGGGAGGAGGGGGGGAAGGTGTCGGGAGTGGCGGAGGAGGTAGGCGGTGACAGGGGATGACAGTGGGCAGGAGAGGAAGAATGTAGGAGGGAGGAGAGGGGAGGGGAGGTGGAGGAGGGAGGGAGGAGCGATAGCGAGGGGAGAGCGGAGGAGGAGGAGGCGGATGACGAGGCGGAGGAGGAGGAGGAGGAGGAGGAGGAGGAGGAGGAGGAGGAGGAGGATGACGAGGCGGAGGAGGAGGAGGAGGAGGAGGAGGAGGCGGAGTGGAGTGGAGTGGAGTGGACCCCGTTGCGATGCAAGTTCAGTTTAGTCTAGCCTGACCTGGGTGGGACGCTCGAGCGAGCCGACTGCTCGGCTCGGCTCAGGACCTTGGGCTGTACCCCCCTGTGGATCCTGTCAAGATATTCCCCTCCATGCTTGGACAATCTATGCTTACATGGCGCCTTCAGCGAGCGTATCGCCTTATCAGCGACGGTCCCGCACACACTACAAAACCAAACCTGGTGTGAGCCCAGCACCCCGCTAGATGTACCCTCGCCCCCCTTTCTAGGTGAGACGATGACCCCATTTACGTTATGAAAGGGGGGGTACATTCCGACGCCCAGAACTCCTTTACAGTGTCGGCGGATGCCGAGCCGAAACATCGAAGGCATTTCCTCTGGCAATCGGCCAGGCGATGGTGGGATTGGAAGGCTACAACCGCAGCAGCAGGCAAGGGAGGAGGAGGAGGCAGGGGAGGCGGGCCCGTTGGGGCCTCACGAGACTTCCGCGTCTCCTCACGCTCGGCCTCCTGAGTGGCCTGCATGCTGTCCAGTGCAGCTCTCAACAGTCTCATGCGCACAAGGAATGCACGCCGCTCATAATACAGCACACGCGTGCGGATGGCCTGCGGGATACGAGGTTTCTCCGCGGCAAAGCCCGCGAACTCATCTGCCAACGCGTTGCCAATGACGAGCGCACGTATACCTTTCCGTCAAGAATCTCCGCAGGTCTCAGATGCGAATTTGTCCAAAGAACCACAACATCGCAAAACGCACGTCCCTGCATGATAACGCCTATCTGCTGCCACAGATCCGCGTCGAGACCTGATGGTTGTTCGAACCTTTTCTCGTACCACCCTTCTGCAACAGCCTCGCAGTCCGTGGTATATGTTAAATATCTCGTTGTGATCCATAATGCTAAATATAGTTCCATCGATTCTCCTCGCGGCACCACCTGGCGGTCGCCCTGGAGCGGGCCAAAGACAGCACCAGTGATCCGCAGCTCTGGAATGATCCTATCCGTGCAGACGATCGCGACGCCAACCCTCCTCAGCCTTGTCATGGCCGAGTCTGCTCCTCCACTGGCGTCCCCGAAGATCTGAATCGATGCTGCTGCCGATCCACTGCCGAGGACGCCCTGGGTCAGCTCATTGACCCCGACGAACTCCCACTGGTCTTCGTGCGGCGGCATCGGCACCTCCAGCCATCGGGACGGGATGAGGCCCCTCAGCCAGAAGCACTCCGCCGTGTTGACCTGAGCCAGCGCCTGGGGCACCAGCTCCTCCGATGCCGTGTACGGGGGAGCCCCCGTGTTCTTAGAGTAACTCCACGCTCGATGACAGGGTGTCTCTGGTTGTTCTCGACAACGGTCACACACATCATTGCCACGATAACTGTTGAGCTCGTCGAATTTCCTCTTCTTTGTCCAGAAGCCCCCAGTGACGATGTTGATTAGAACCTCAGCCAGACGTACACCGTGTGGAAGCTGTGAGACTTGGTGCAGTAGGAGTCCGAATGACTCGTTGTCCACACCGTCCTCCATGCCTCCACCGCAGTAGTGTCCAGCGGCCTGGCGCCACTGGATAAGCTCCGCAGACTTTCTCACATCAGCGAGTAGCCCTTCTTTGATTATCTAGCCATTTGTTGCATGTGTAGATCTCATCGGGGAACCGCCACTTTTCCGTCGTGTTGTGCTGATACGTGTACGACCACACCGATGTGCTGGCAGGATCCCACTCAAGCCTGAGGAGCGTCAAGATGATGGCCGGGATTGGCCCCTAAACAGCTCGAACATGCTCGTTCGTGGGCCGGCTGCGCAAGTCGGTCACAATCCGTGGCCACACGGACTTGATGCTCTTCCTCAGGTCGGGCTGAGACTGCCACGTGCTCATCCACATATCGATGCAGCGCACTGGGTAAGCCACCCCAGGGTCACAGGACGGCGCCCTCAGATCCAGTAAGGTGATCAAACAGCGACCCCGAACTTCACTTGCACATGTTTGTCCCAGCCTGCGGCGGCAGATCTTCAACTGCTGTCAAAAAATGCCATGGATTTGAGAACCATATGTGCCCGCAGGCTGGCCTCCGTTTTTCTCTAGCTTAGAGAGATGCTAGTACCGCCGTCCAGCGCGACAATAACGAACAATCTTGTCATTCATACGTTTATGCTTTTCCTGCTCTGGGTGCGAGTTGCACGACCACCGCGCCCACAAGAAAAATCCACTCCAAGATATGCAGCTTGCAGAACCACTTCCACCACAAAACCTTTAAGTTTAATAGCTTTTGCAACTGCGTGTGCATCCTGTGTCGAGGTACACATGATTACTGATTTCTTTGCAATCTTTAGCTCGACCTTACCCAACTCATGCCCAGTTTTGACCACACTCTTAATAAGGTTCGTCCTGACAGCCTGTCGTGAACCCGTCGTCTTTTGTGATATATCGTCTATCCAAACTCTGTGGGCCATCATGGGTGTCGCAGTCGTCACTGCTTTCATAACAAAATGTGTTAACACTTTGGCAAGCCGAGTCCCTGATCTCAACCCCCGCACAACATTTTGGCACGGCTCGAATGGCGACGAAACCGCCCCCTCTAGTGAAAGAGCCCGCGTAGCCACGCGCATCACCAACTCAAGGTAGAGGATGACTGGCGGAAAGTGTAGTCGAAGTGCCGCCTTGGCCAGCGGCAACCACGGGATCGTGTCGTAGAACTCCTGCACGTCCAGCAGCCCGTGGCCGAACTGCAACCCCATCGTGCACGCCAGCTCCTCGTCGACAGCCCGAAGGTACGCCTCCTTGAGGCACGAGTTGCCAGCCACCGCCGCGTTCCACGCCTGGACCTCCTCAGCTGACCATTGACGAACCAAAGGTTTGCAGATGTGAGACCACGCCCTGGCCGGCGTTGATATGACCCCAATGGCGCGGTCCCCGCTCGACTTTTTCGGTGCGAGGTGCCCCGCCACAAGGAGCATTTGGACTGGCCATGCCAGAACATGCTCAACACTATGAAGTAAAAGCACCAACGGACTCATCATGTCTACTCCAAGTCCAGCCTTGGCTTTCATGGCCCCCGCACTCCGATAAACCTGCTCGACCGAAATAGCTGGCAAGGAGTCCCATAGAGCTTCCTCGCGGATGAGGCGAACAACTTCACGGACTTCCCCGAGGTCTGGAGCTCTGGGCGCCCAAAGCTTCTTGAATGCCAACGCCTTCTGATCTAAAATCTGTGCCGGGTGGATCAGCACCTTCCCGTCGACCTCGAGGTCGGGTGGCGGCGTCGGCTGCTGCCTCAGGGCCTTGTGAAGAATGCCGCTCGCGCTTGGATCCGTCACCCACTGCTTAAAGTCATGCATGGATTCTCGCACCGCCGATCTCTGGGCACGAGCTTGCAGCTTCTTCGCACTCTCAACAAACGATTCCAAGTCGGGGGCCGCCGTCGTCAACGGGCTCTTGAGGATGCTGATCCACTGGTCGAGGGGCGGCCCCTTGCCTGGATTGATAATCGTGTGGGCGTTGGGCGGCCTCGAGTCGCGCGGCTGCCCGCAAATCTTGGCACGCTCGTCAAGTTGCCTCTTCCCATTCTGCCGTGAACGGTGGCGCGACACACCTCCCAGCACTGTGTGTACCCGTGTCCACCACTGGCTACGTTGATCCCTGAGCGGTAGATGGCGCGCGTGCGCAGTAGTCCGCAGCGGGCGCTCGACAAACCTGGGCCCCTCTGAGCGTGGAACTCCAGGGCTGGCCTGAATGTCATGATGCACATGGATGGGATGGCCCTTTCGACTTTTGAAGCCCAGCCCGCATGCATGCCAGAAACAAGTGTGCTGCGCTGAGGTTCGAGCGAAAAGGCTACGGAGGAGGAAAGGTGAGGGGAGGCAGCAGCCACCGCAGATGCTCCTGATTGAAAGCCAACCTGGCTCCTACTTTCAGTCCACGTCTCCACGGGAACTTCAAACGAGGGCTCAGGCTTGGCCTCGGGGCTCATGCTGGTGGCTTGCTGCTGCTGCTGATTACATTGGGGTTCCGAGGGGAGGGGGGGGGGGGCGGGCTCCACGCGCCTCCGAATTATCGTAACTTCGACTCAGAATGTTGCCTTTTTCTCCGGCCTGCTGGAGCTCCAGGGGGGCCTTGCCTGATGGCTCTTCCGGAGGCTCGAGAGCGCGCGGCAGCTGCACATAGCTACAGAAATTGAGCTCGCTGGCCCAGGTGTCCTCCTCAAACTCGGGGTGAAACAGAAACTCGGGATCCAGGTCCTCCTCGGGCTCCCGCTGGTGCAGCTGACCTGCAGGGTCCTGAGGTCCAGAGTGATCCTGGAGGCAGTCCCCGGACTGCTTTTCAAAGAGCTCGACTCGCTTCTCATGGGCCGAGTGCCGTGCAGCTATCTGTTTAGCCTTCGCGACGCTCGACTTGGACCCAGCT
>CAUYUJ010015743.1:295363-315260 GCA_963575745.1 Prorocentrum cordatum
TGCTGCTGCTGGAGCTGCTGCTGCTGCTGCTGATTATGATGATGATCATGCTGCTGCTGATGATGATGATGATGATGATGATGATGATGGTGATGCTGATGATAAAGAAGATGCTGCCGATGATGCCGATCATGATTATGAATATGACGATGATCATGATGACGATGATGACGCTGATGATTCTGATGCTGATGATGATGATTACGATTATGACGATAAGAATGCTCCTGCTGCTGATGATGATGCTGATTAGGATCACGATGATGAGGATTGGGATGGTGGTATTGATGCTGCTTCTGCTGCTGCGGATGACGATGACGATGCAGACGATGGTGGTGGTGGTGATGGTCATGTGTACATTGATTGCCATGACGACGATGACAATGGTGACGACGCCGACGACGACGATGACGATGATAATGATAATGACGATAACGATAACGATAACGATGATGATGATGATGATGATGATGATGATGATGATGATGATGATGATGATGATGATGATGATGATGTTGACGATGATGATGATGATGATGATGCTGATGATGATGCTGATGCTGATGCTGACGCTGATGATGATGATGCTGATGATGCTGATGATGATGATGATGGTGGTGGTGGTGGCGGTGGTGGTGATGATGATGCTGATGATCATGCTGCTGCTGATGATGATGATGCTGCTGCTGATGATGATGATGATGATGATTATGATCATGCTGATGCTTGTGCTGATGACGATGATGATGACGATGCTGATGGTGATGATGAGGAGAAGGAAGAGGAGGAGGTGGAGGAGCATGAGGAGGACGAGGGTGGTGGTGATGATGACGATGATGACGATAATGACAGTTCTGAGACGGAGGAGGAGCAGGAGGAAGGCGATGATGGTAATTATGTTGATGAAATGATTGGCACGATGACGACGATGATGATGCTGATGATGCTGATGATGATGTTGATGATGCTGCTGATGATGATGCTGCGGATTATGACGACGAGGATGCTGATGACGATGATGCTGATGCTGATGCTAATGACGATCATGATGATGATGATGATGATGATGATGAGGATGATGAGGATGATGAGGATGCTGCTGCTGCTGATGATGAGGATGATGATGCTGATGCGGATGTGGTTCTGCTGTTGATGATAATGAAGAACAAGCTGGTACTGAGGTTGATGCGGATGCTCACGAGGATGAGGATGAGGAGGAGGTTGAGGATGAGGACGAGGAGGATGATCATGATGATGATGATGCTCATGATGATGATGATGCTGATGATGCTGCTGCTGTTGCTGCTGCTGATGATGATGAGGCTGATGATGGTGATGCTGCTGCGGCTGCTGATGCTGAGGCTGATGCTGATATTGATGAGGATGAGGATCAGGAGGAGTATAAGGATCAGGATCAGGGTGAGGAGGACGGTGATGATCATGCTGATGATGATGATGATGACGAGGCAGATGATGATGATGATGATGCTGATGATGATGATGATGATGATGATGATGATGATGATGATGCTTACGATGATGATGATGATGATGATGATGATGATGATGATGATGATGCTGATGATGCTGATGATGATGATGATGATGATGATGATGATGCTGACGATGATGATGATTATGATTATGATTATTATGATGATGACGACGATGCAGATGATGATGATGATGATGATGATGATGATGATGATGATGATGATGATGATGATGATGATGATGAGTATGATGATGAGTGTATGTTTAAGGCGATTTCCCCAACCACCGATTCACCTCTGGACCGAGATCCAGGAGCCACGCGTGTGCGCGAGGGCTCCCCCTGCTTGAGCGCCCGGGTCTAACCCCCAGGCGGGTTTCATCCGCCACGCCTGTCGCGAAGAAGAAAAAGATGATGATGAGGATGATGATGATGGTGATGATGATGATGATGATGATGATGATGATGATGATGATGATGATGATGATGCTGATGATGATGATGATGATGATGATGATGCCCTCCAAGTCCCCTGAAGGGAACGGCCGGACCTGGGTCAAGCAGGAGAGACGGTCCCGCTGTCGTTCAGCATGGTGGACATAAGCATGTCTGTTGAAGGAACGCCAGATCACTTACGATTCAGGATCGGTCACCTGGAGGGCCAGATCGGCTTTCAGAAGAACGCCAGGAACCAATCTACAAAGATGGCAAGATCTATAGCGGAAAGCAACGGTAAACCAAGTGGAGGAAGCGTCGAGCCGTTTGGCGATTATATTGCAATGCAGCATCTGAAGACGTTCCGAGGTGATCGAGGTAAATTCAGGGAATGGAGCGAAAAGCTGTAAAACGCTCAGCCCATGTATGTCGTGGTTACCTTAGCCAAAACACCATGGACGGAAGGCTCAATGATGAAGATGACTCTGGTCCTCCAAGGATACTTAACGGCACATTTACCCGTCAGATGCATTAAGGCATCTCAGGGTGATTTCTCCGACGGTAGGACCTCGCATGGTAATCTTCCTGGTTAGCCTGGAAATCAGCCTCATCGGTGTTTTTGTGATTGCGCAAGCTCCCTTCCTGTCTCCTCTGCGCAATTCTCTTTCTCTCCCTGGCGCCTGCTCTCCTCCCGCCCCTTGCTTTGCCTCCCTCTCGCACTCCTGCGTTTCCTCCCCCTTCCGCCGACCCCCTTCCCATTTGTACTGCAAGGGCGCGCGCGTCGATTTTCCTTGGCGCCGTCGCCGCTTCGGTCGGCAGGGGCGCGCTCTCCGATGGCCAGTTCGCGAAGCCGTTGGGGCCACCGCGAGAGCCACGCCGTTGTGACAACCCCGTGGGTTGCTGGCGCGCATAACCGAGCCGTTGGGGGAAACGCGCGAGCTTCGAACAGGGCGCGGCCGCGCTCAGGCCGGAGGCAGCACGAAACCAAGCTCTTCGGCGAACTGCTCGGCTTCAGCCTTGGAGCTCGCCGCTCTCTTGTCTTACTCCCCGATCGCCTTCCGCAAAGGCGCTGGCGGTCCGCGGTCCAGAATTTCGTGCGAAGGCGGCCGCGCGACCAGTATGTTCTGCATGCGCGTGGCGCGGGAACAGGATGACGTAGAGGTGCAGCCACCACTGGTCGTCCCAGCATCCACACCCCTGGCAAATTCGATGGTGACGCCAACGCGCAGCGCCTGACCCTGCGACAGCGTGGAGTTGAGGTCGGACGAGTGCGTCAGGTTGAACCCCGAGCGGCCTCACAATTTATTGAAGGATCGCGCTCTGGCTTGGGACTTCCTCGCAACTTACCACCGAATCGCGGCTCCCGCCTGGTACTTCCTCACAATTGATTTAGATGCCGCTCCTCGACACTCAGGAATGGCGCTCCCGCTATATATTGCCTGGCGGTTCAAGCAGAATTTACGCTTCAACGACCCTCCCGCTCGACCCGCCCGTCTGGGCCTGCCCGCCCGACCAGCCCGTTAGGGACTGCAGTCGCCGCTCGCTGCCCTTCGCTGCCTTCGATGCCCCTCGCTGCCCGTACTGGTTCCGCGGTCGCCTTCGCTCGCTGCCCTTCGTGGCCCTGTTGCTGCCCTCAGTGGCCCCGTCGCTGCTCATTGTGGCCCCGCATTATATGCCCTTCGTGGCCCCCGCTCGCAGTCGCCCGTCGTGGCCCCATATGCATGCCCTTCGTAGCCCCGCTGTCGCCCTTCGTGGCCCTCTCGCTGCCCTTCGTGGCCCCGTTGCTGCCCTCAGTGGCCCCGCTGTCGCCCTTCGTGGCCCCATGGAAGAATGCCCTCCGTTTCGTTTTCAAGGGCTTTACCAACCACGCGTGGCAGGGAATGAATATACACCCCAGCAGGGGGTACGATCGAAGACGAAGAGGGCGGGTATCCAGGGTTTGGGATATACATATTGAATGACACGCGGGCAGATAAGAGCTAGCAGTCTTGAACTGATTGTTGTTGTTGTTGTTGTTGTTGTTGTTGTTGAGCATTATTTATTCTAAAGAATAATTATTGTTGGGCCCCCTGGTGCGCGCCCCCCCTGCGCCGCCTAGGCCGCAGCTACATTTTCATCATTTTCGTGAGGAATCCTCAGAAAAAGAGGGTGTGTACAGGATCCGGTTGAGAATCCCTTGCAAAAAATAAGGTAAAGTGGACATTCGCGCGCGCAAGACGAAATCCTTCCAAAACCTTAGTGTTCGCAGCGATTTTAACATAAAAACATCAAAAAACCAATGGTTTTTCAACAAAAAATTGTCAAAATCTCATCCCGCGCGCTCTTGCGGATTCGTAGGAAACCCAACACTTTTTAAACATTTCTGTCAAACGGGCTTTTGCGAGCAACTTTTTCGAACTTCTGCGACAACGGTTGCGCACCTGCCAGGGCCATCATCCCTGTCAAATAATACCATGCGGGACACATTCGTTTTTTCTTCGCGCGCGCACGCCGAAATCTCCAAAAACCATTGGGCTTCTTAAGAATTTTAGCACCGCGCATCATAAAATCACACGAATCGCACCGTAGGTCCTCGAAAAACACCTGCACGACTTTTCAAAATTTCTACCCGCGCGCGCTGTCCGAATCCTAAAAAACCAATGGTTTTCCAACATTTATGTTACATGAGCTCGCGCGAGCTACTTTCGCACGCTCTTGCAACGGGGTTCGCGCGCCTGCGAGGGGCCACAATCCCTTGCGGTTGCGCCATAGGTTGGTGGGGAAAAGACGGTGGGTGGGCGTGCAAGCGCCGTTCCCGCCCCTCCTCTCTCTTCTCTCCTTTCCTCCTTGTCCTGCTCCTCCTCCTCCTCCTCCTCCGGCGGGGGGCGTGAGGATCCGGCATCGCTCACAACCATCGGGACAACCATCGGGACAACCATCGGAACAACCATCGGGACAACCATCGGGACAATCATCGGGACAGTCATCGGGACAACGATCGGGACAAGCACAACCATCAGGACAACCATCGGGACAATCATCGGGACAACGATCGGGACAACCACAACCATCAGGACAACCATCGGGACAACCATCGAGACAACCATCGGGACAACCATATCCTCTCTCTCTTGTGTATTCCCACATCCCTCAGGAATTTGCCCTAAAGATGTGATCAACTATCTTGTGAGTACGTATCATGTGTATCATGTGTATCATGTACCATATGCATCATATGCAACAGATGTTCTGTGGAAGGCTTAACAACTTCTGTGGGTTAACAAGGCTTAACAACTTCTGTGGGTGTACGAACGTAGGCTTAACAACTTCTGTGGGTGTGTACTCCACGCCAGTGTAGTAGCCACGGTCGTCCGCAGGCCACGAAGTGAAGTGTCCGAACGTCATAGGGCGGGAAGCTGGGTGTGGGTGGTGGCGAAGAGTCGTGTGGATATTTGGTAGAGCTTGCACTGCCCCCCCACAAAGTGGGGGTATTGGCTGGCGTCGCATGAAAACCCTGGCACTGGTGAGAACACTGAGCGTTCGGGTAAAGTGATTGTTGTTGTTGTTGTTGTTGCTGTTGTTTTTGTTGTTGTTTTTGGTTTTGGTTTTGTTGCTGTTGTTGATACTGATGCGGGGTTGGGTTGGATGTGGGAGCGTGGGGTAGTGTGTGTGTGTCTGTGTGGGCTGCTGATGTTCCTGTGCGGGGGTGTCCAGAGTAAACAAGAACCCGATCCAGGATGCTGTCCGAAAAAAAAAAATCAGAGAACACCGCGAACTCTGATAATATCAAAACAATGGGTTAGATGAGGACCCACGGTAAATACGGAACGATAATTTGGACGGGGCCAAACCCAGAGGGACATTGAAACCAATGCGCAAAGGTGATGGGCTGCTACCGGAGTTACCTTTTGCCGGCTTGATCGTCTGCGTCGCGACGTAGTTGGAGCAACGGTTTGCTGTAGTCGGGGCGTTGGAAAAGTACTGACCAGCGAAGTCGTTAAATCTGCTTGTCAAGCTTGCAGCACAGTGCGCCATCGTGACTCGCGCAGCCGATGATTTCGAACTCTGGCAAATGGGCTCTTTCAAGACGCGGGATTCGTCAATGCTTGAGAACAAACGGCAATTTCGTGTTAAACATGTAGATTGGGCGACGAAGATATACGCCGGAAAGCACAGTGGATAATCCGGGGTCCCAACGGAGCATGGGACGCCGAAGGCTACGCCGACGATGATGGATGGTTCCTGGTGGTCGGCGGAATCCTAGGGCCCAGGCGAATCGCTGAATGGAGACAGAGACGTTAGTAACTGCGGTCATCAGCGCCAGAGGTAAGGGCGGCGACTTGGCCGAAGTATTCAAAAAACGCTTGCTTTGGACGCGTGGCCATCCGTTCCAGGAAAGGCGGGAACACCCGCAACGGCAGGGCAAAGCAGGTTATGAGTGCCGCATCGCTTATGGACAGTGCGTGGGAAACGAAGATTTCAGCAAAGGCGGTAACGAAGGTAGGGGGCGAGGAATTTTCAACGAAGGAGGGTTTCCCCCCATCGCTGAAAAAGGGTTCTTGCAAATGCGGCCACATTGCGGTCAACCGCTTGGAGTGGAAGGGTGCCCGCGAGTTCTAGGTTGGGGGTGCGTCCCAAGGGGCTCGCGGGAGCCAAGGAGGAGGAGCGGCCGGTCGATGCATTTTGTGGGGTCAGCAGTGGCCGGGAGTCTACGGGCTTGAAGCCCCATGTAAGCCTTCAGATCTCGGCACCTGGACCAAACAGCATGTTGGGCGTAAAAATGACAACAGAAAGGCCACGTTTAACCGAGAGAAGACTTGCGAGAAGCATGGGTGCCATGATGAGTGCGCGCGCCAAGGTCACTGGAGCACGAGAGTACACAAGGGCATCAAGGTCAAAAAAGGACGTGGTCGAGAAGTATACGAGATACAGGCACTTGAAATAACAACTAGCGGACATGAGGTTCGCGCTGTTCCTAGCGATGACGCCAGTATGGGCGCCGAAACGATAGTTGTTGCACTCGGCTGAGGAGCGCGCGACGTGGGGCCCCACGGGGTGCGAATCCATGTCCAAGTGAAACCTCGTGGTGCCGCGATAGTGGGAAATTGCAACAGCGCGGCCAACGGGCCAGTTTCGCGGTCCAGAACGAACGAGGATTTCAGATTAGCGTGCCCATGCAAGTAGAGGGGGCGCCCGCAATAGAGATGGTAGAGGCTGGAAACCGCGCAGTGCCAGGCCAGGGCGAGAAGGGGTGGTCTTGTAGATGCGTGACGCGTCGCTCCTCAGGTCGCTGGGCCGCTGTGCGCGAGCGTGGCGTGCGGCGAGAAGCGATGCCTCCAGGGCCCGAGGCAGGCAGCGCGGGGGGGTTCGAGGAAACGCTTTGGGTTTTCCGACTTGGGGGGCCGCAGTGGGGGGCGCGGCTTTTACATTCGCAGTCGGTTGTGAACCCCAATCAGACATTAGTCATCCTTGGCGGCGGCGATCAGGAGCGCGGTCGAAGCGGGTGCAGTGCTTCGGCTGACTCTGGGGGCGTTCGTTGATTTGCGCCCCGGCGAGATAGGCGGCGGCGTGGGGCGGCGCCGCTCGCCCGCCGCGCCGCAGCTGGCGCCCCTGCAGCCCGCGTTGCGAGGGTGGGTCAGACAGATTGAGGATGGCGATCGCGCGAGTTGTTCCTTTGCGCCGGCGAATGTGCACATACTTTTGCATAGTGTCAGACTGGCGACGAAGCCGCGTTCAGCGGCCAGGTTAAAGTCCGGGAGCCTCGAGGCGGGGGTCAATGCAAACGACGGTCAGCCAGGGCGCCGGGTCGCGCAGGATCCTGCGAAGACCCCCTCTGGCTGACCCGGGTTAGGGGGCCGCTCGTGGCCGCGAGGCGGCCGCGCGTATTGGCTGACCCGGGTTTGCGAAGACCTGCGTTGCAGTTTTTTTCCTGCATTGCAGTTTTTGGTTTCCTGCTGACGCGGGACTGGATTGGCCCGGGTCAGAAGGTCCCCGAAAAGTCCACGGAGTTAGCGAGGCAACTGATTCATCGTGGGCGCGGGGGGATCTTGGCGCCGCGAGTTGCGTCTAACCGGGTGGACTGGGGCCCAGGTGGGGCATGTGCGTGCGAAGGGTTACCGCAGACCTCGTCATTGGGAAAGTTATAGAATCCCGATCGTTTACTGGGATGCAGAGGATGGAGTTCATGAGAGAGGGCAAAGTCGCCGATATTAAGTTTGCTTATCCCAGCATGGGCGACGCACGACCCAACGGGCATGGGGCCATTGCCAACGCTAGGGATGTTTGAAGACGCAAGGCGCTCTCGAGCATACGCGAGCAGTCGCGCTGTTCGGCCCATCCATGGGCAAGAATGTAAATCATGCGCGCAGGGCGATGTGCAGGGGTCGGAGTTCAACCGCGAGATGGCGTTAGACGTGGGAATGGCGAAAAGTGGAAGTGCGCTGGGTTGTTGTATTGAAATGGCCATCAGGAATGAGACGGATGGATATTGACAGATGTGATGAGGCGCGTGTTATATATATATATATATATAGAGGAGAGAGAGAGAGAGAGAGAGAGAGAGAGAGAGAGAGAGAGAGAGAGAGAGAGAGAGAGAGAGAGAGAGAGAGAGAGAGAGATATCCCGGGGGGGCAGGTCTGTGGTCTGGAATCTGTGACCTCGACTCTCCACGGGGGCGCCGGGGCTCACTTTCCTTTTGTTTTTACAGGTTTTCTGCGTCCTGGGGCTGTCCCGGCCCCCGGGGGGGCAGGTCGGGGGTTTTTGGAATCTGCGGCCTCGACCGGGGCTTTCTTTCCTTGTGTCATTATAGGGTTTCCGCTTCCTGGGGCTGTCCTGGCCCCCGCGGGGGCAGGTCGGGGGTTCGGAATCTGCGGCCTCGACTCTCCATGGGGGGGGCCGGGGCTCATTTTATTTGTGTTTTTTATAAGGTTTTCCGCGCCCCTGCCCCCAGGGGAGCAGGTCTGGGGTTTGGAATCTGCGACCGCGACTCTCCATGGAGGGGCCGGGGCTTATTTTTCCTTGTCCAAGGTTTCGGCGTCCCGGGGCTGTCCCGGCCCCCGGGGCCCTGTAGTAAAACGTGCGTATTCAGCGTGCCCCCTTGCTTCGTCTTCGCAGCGCCCCAGACGCCCCCGAGAGGCCCCAAGACAGCCCAGGAGACCCCAGAGTGCCCAAGACGGCCCAAAAGGGTCGTCCTGCGGGGCTCGCGGAGCCCCCCGAGACGGCCCAAGAGGCCCCAAAGCCAGCCCAGGAGGCCCCCGAGTCGGCCTCAGGGAGGCCCGAGAGGGCCTCGTTCGAAATCATGTTCCCCGAAGCCTCTCCGGGAACCTGATTCCCGGGTTCCCAGGGCGCCCAAAGACAGCCCCCAAGGGCCCCGGACACGCCGAAGATGGCCTCAGGGCGGCCGACGACGCCGCCAAAACGCCCCAGGAGCGCCTCCAGAGGCCCTTCCACAGGGCCCCAGAAGCCGATCATCGAACATTTTCCAATGGTTTTTGAAGCATTCTTGCGCTCTCCCATGTTCCGCCCCCCCACGGTCCCGGACCGCGTCAGAGGCCCTTCGGATCGCTCCAAGACGGCCGAAGAGGCTCCCAAGAAAGCCCAGAGACGACCCAGGAGGCCCCCCGGATAAGTCAAGAGGGCCTCGAGAGCGCCCCGAGAGGGCCCCGCGACATTGCGACGGCGACGACGACGACGACGACGGCGCGCCCCAACAGGCTCCCCAATATGCCCCAAACCCATGCTCCCAGAAGGCCTTCTGGGAAACCGATTCACACGGCCTCCGCCCCCCTACGCAACCATTTTCCTCAAAGGCCTTTCGGAGTGCAGATTGGCATGCGTGGACTGTGGTCCACTACTTCAGTGGAGCAGCAGTGAATTCGTCTTTGCCCGGGCCCTGCTAGAGCCTGAGCGCGCGCGAAGCGCGCGCGATCGTTTCAGTATGTATGTATGTATGTATGTATATATATCTATACATAGATAGCAAGTCTACTTGCGGAACGAGGTGAATGCCGCGTCCAAAATGGAAACTATCTCTGCTGCCGCGCCCCCGTCAGAACCCATAATTTTCCCTTCCAGCGCAGTTGCCAGCGGAGCCGGGGTCAAATTATGCCAGGGGAGAATGATTGGCATGTAGTTTGCAATGCCAGCTGCATGCCGGCTGCATTCTACGCGACAGCTCAGATGTGTATGGGTGTTCGCCAAAGTGCGCCCCGCATGTTGGTTTCTTGCAGTCTGTGCGGCGCGATCTAGGTGGTGCAATCAGTGTGGTGCAATCTCGGTTGTGCATTCCTTGCGGTGCAATATCTGCCATGCACGGCAATGCGAAGCAATGCGAACCATGCGAAGGGTTTGAAAAGCAAGGCGAAACAGCGCAATGCGACGTAATGCGTTGCAGTTCATAGCGAAGCGCTGCAAAATCAATGCGAACTGAGGCAGCAATGCAAAGCAATGCTATGCAGTGTAACGCGGTGCAATGTGATGCAAAACGATGCAAAGCAATGTGGGTCAATGTAAATCGACGTAAAGATATGCAGCGCGGCGCAACGCATGGCGAAGCAATGCGACGCAATGCGAAGCAATGCGATGCAGCTCGGCGCGAGGGGCGGCGGCGGGCGGCGGCGGCGGGCGGCGGCGGGTGGCGACGACCCGGCTGGGCCGACGCTGTGGCCGAGTTTGGCGGCGACGGGCGGCCGGGCCGCGCGCTGGCCGGGCCGCCGCCGGGGCCCAGTGGCGGCGACGGACGGCGGCGACGCGCGGCGACGGCCAGCCGCGGGCCGGCTGGCCCGCTCACGGAGCTCGTTTACTTTGGAACGCAAGTAAGAACCCCGAAGCGCAAAGCGTTGTTCGGGGACTTTGTGCGTATTGAACGAGCCGAGTGCAAGCGCGGTATGGTCAGATGTTTCAGGTGAGGAGTCGAGCGTGGCGGAGGATGCCGATGAGAAACCGCCGCAGGATGTGAAGTCATCTCAGGCGTCTGTCGCCAGGGCGAGCCACTTGTCCAGATGCCGTTCAGAAATCCAGCATGCAGTGGCAGAGTTGGCGAGGGGCATGTCGCGCGCGCGGATTGAGGAGTTCGCCAGACATGCGCGGATTATGCTGATGCGAGGAGTCTGGGGCCCATGGGGGTATGGGCTGGGTCGACGTCGGTCAGCCAAGCGCATGCAGTGGCTGGGCGTGGCTATGCTCGTCAAGTCGTAGCTGCCCGGGGAGTTTAAGGTGTCGTTGTCTCCGGCGAGCTCCACCAGTCGTTCACTGCAAGATGACCAGATTGAGGTCACGTTAGGCAGATGGCTCGGGGTGATACGTCTCGGATCCCCACCGTCCTCGGTCTGATACTATCATGCGAAGAGTCGTGCGCAGGCGCAGTGGCCGTGGGACTTGCAGCCGAGGTGGTTGCCGACCTCTGCGTTGGAATGGCAGTCGGCTTCGGCGTTGGCTACCCGCTGCGCGACGTTCCAGCTGCTGTGTTCATGAGAGAGGGGCCGGATTTCGACAGCGGGCTTTTCTTGCTACTTGGTACCCGAACTGCAGTGAAGATTGCGCCGTCGTGAAACAACCGCGCCATCGACCCGCGCCTCGTCGCGCTCCCGCGACGCGATTCGCCAGCTAGGCGCAGGTGCAAGGCCACTGGGGATGCCGCGTGCCAGCAGGTGCGGTTGCCTGCCTGGGCTTTGAGTTAATGGGAGGTCGTTGGCTCGCGGGCCCGAGCCCGGGCAGCGAGGTGGCCGAGCAGTGCCGAGTTGCAGGCGTTGGTTTTTCGCGTTGTCCGAGGCTGCTGGGCCGCTCGTTCTGGTGGGCGAGCGGCGCGCTCGATTGCGCGGCCGACAAGGCGATCGAGATGATGCGCGCGGGCGGTCGCGGTTGCTAGGTGCGTGGGAGGGCGCGCTCAATGATTCCATGCGGCGCCGGGCTTTCTGCGGGGCGTGTGGCGGGGCCGGGGATGTGCAGTCGTCGAACAAGCAGCTCTGGCAGTCAAGCTCGCCCCCACTCCTGCATCTGGAGAAATTGTAGAGGGCGTGGGCGTTTGTCCGCGCATGGTAACGCTGAAAGTTAGTGCGTCGTAAGTTCGGCGATCTGGATTTGTTAACGCCCAGTTTCATGTCGCCATTCCATGCGCCGTTAGATCCGCTCTCCATTCATGTTCGGCTTGCTCGCCAGTCTTTCTTGTTCCGCGAGGCCGGGGGCCTGGCGCAGCTCGTCGGCGCGACGAGCGAGCCGCGCCCCAGTTCGAATCCGGGCGAAGTAGCTTGCAGTTGGCGTCTGCCCGCCTCGGCCGAGGGTGGTGGTGGGCCGTGAGGTTGCGACTGGGTAAGCAGGTGAGACGTGGTCAGGATGGTTGCCGGCGCCGCTTGGGTCAAACATCGCGTCGTTTGCGATGTACCTCTTCGCGGTGAATGACCGTGGCGTTCTCGTGCAGCTCCCCCTCCCAAGATGTGCGGGGCGCCGCGCGCGCCCGTGCCGGCGGCTGCGATCTGACCGCGGTTGCCAGGTGCCTGGAAATGGCGCGGTGCGAGCCCCCTTGGCAGGCGGCCCAAGTTTCGCCTCCCCCTTGTGGTCGGGGTCGCGCCCTGCGTCGCGAGCCCGCAGTACTGTTCGGTCCCGGGGGCAGCCGCGCGCCACGCACGTGAGGGCCCGCTTCCCCCCCCCGATCCCCGCTCCGCGCTGGCACCTACATCGGCGCGTGGAAGCTTTCTGCGCACGCCTCGGGCGGCACGCGCTCGTTCTGTTGCCGTGCGGCAGTTTTCCCCGGGATCGCCGCCTGTTCGGGGCCGCGCTCCTGCAGCAACGATGCCGCCAGCTCTTCCCCACGTTGTGCTGGTTGACCACCCCTTCCCTGGCCAAGTCGAGCCGCGGCCTGGTTGCCCGTTCTGGGCGCTTCACCCACCGCTTTCCGTAGTCGTCCGCGTCCGCCGCCGCCGCCTGCATTGTGGCGGTCAGTCTTCTTCGGACGTCCGTGGCCTTTCGTTCCATCTTCCAGACGTCCTTCACGACGTCGTGTCAGGTGGATGCGACCAGCTGCCCCCGCCACGATACCCTATCTGCCTCCGCATTGCTCCACTGGGCCCCGTAGTTGGTGTCCTGGAGTGCAGCCTTGTCGAGGCTCACCTGGCTCTCAACTTTCACGAGCACGACGTCGCGATCCCTCAGCGACCTTTGTGATTCACCCCGTACGTCCGCGCGGGAAGCTGGCGACCAGCGTCCCGAGGAGGATGAGGCGGAGGAGGACGAGTACCAAAGCGAGGGCAACATGGGGAGGAGGACGAAGAGGCAGAGGAGGGCGAGGTTTACGGCGGCGGCATCCGCGGGGAGGAAGAATAAATGGAGGAATCTGAGGAGCCAGGATCGGGTATGGACTTGAACGGCGACGAGTAGAGCAAGGGGACGAGGATGAACAGGAGGATCAACATGAGCAGCAGCAGCAGCATGATCTGGAGGAGGGAGGATTGGAGTAAGGCCAGGTGCGGATGAAGAGGAGGGGTACGGGTTAGGGATGGAGGAGGAGGAATTTGGATTTCAGATTTGTAGTCTTGGGTTCAGCGGGCTATGCGCTTGGGAGGGTCATGCTTCTGCCCAGCGCGTGTGCCCAACGACTCGTGGCTAGTACGCCCATTCAGGAGGCAAAGTTTGGAGACAAGAAGTGTACCCAGACTGCAGGTGCAAGACCAATGTTCAAGGCCTGCTCTGTTTCAAGCACTGTGGGCCACTTCTCATCAAGTCCTACGGCGGCCAGGCCCCCATCAGCGAGTCCACAGGCGGCAGAACAGGTGGCAAAGGGATGGACACTAAGGGCAATGGCAGTGGCCGCGACGAGTGGGCAGCCGTCATCCCACCGGGAGGGGCTCTCGCTCGATGGAAGGACCACCACATGGACCTAGGCCAGCGTCGGCACCGGGCACGGCCAAGGCTCAGGAGGGAAATAAACACACAGACACAATTCATCTTCGATTTCCTGGAAAATATGGGAAAATATGGGAAGGGCGGGGGAAAACAAAAACACAGAAAATATAGGAAAATATGGGAGAATCCTTTTATTTGTGTGCATTTACTTGTGTGTCCTGGGGCCCCTTCAAAGGCGCTGGCGACGTTGGCTGCAGCCATTGGCGACGCCGATGGAACCGAGCGCTGCCGGGGGCTTGCTGCATATGGTCCCGCGCGTGCAGCAGCACCGAAGGCAAGGCATGCGTGGCAGAAAGCGCAGCAGCGGCAGGCCAAACTCGAGCGACATGTCCGCATCTAGCCAGCAACGCTGCACCTGTGAGGAGTAGCGCAGCGGAGCTGGTGGAGGCTCTGGCCCGCTATCAACATGAGTTAGACGAGGCCAACACTGACATCCAAGACACCCTGGCAGAGATCCAGTATCAGAGCGGACAGAAGGCTGCCGCACCAGCCACGGACTGCACACCTAATGTCGGAAGGCGCGACTTCGGGGAGGGCAAGCTCGAGCTGGCCATCGTTTTTTGCCACGGGCGATTTTTCTGTGGGCGTGTGAGATTCTGGTTGCCTCTGATCTGGGAGCTGGAGGACAGTAGCGTCGGGTTAGCAAACCACATCCCTGAGGTTTGGGTCCTGACGCACTCCACGGCAGCTAAAGAGGTCCAGCATAAGCACATGATCAGAGGTCCAACACAAGCACAACACAAGCACAGCAATTTGCGCAATGTTAGCACGGACACGTCGGCAATTTCTGGGGGTGAATGAGGAGTTGGAGCAGGCTCCTCAGGTGCAGAGGATAATACCGCAGCCTCAGGCGACGCGGCGACTCCTCTCCCAGCAGCAGCAGTGGCAGATCAAGCGGAGCCAGCACTCACCGATTGTGACGTCATGACAAAACATGTTTATAATCGGATATCTTCCCCGATGATGTCGGATTCGGGCCATGTGCGCCCCATCATGGGTTTCCGAGGGTTCTACTTGGGCAGGCCCGGGAGGTAGAAGGGGATGACGGCGGGAGGGAGGTTCAGTGGTGACGGTGGTGGGGTCGGAGAAAGGTGTGATGATGGTGTTGATGTTGATGTTGCTGTTGATGTTGATGATGATGGTGATGGTGATGATGATGATGATGATGATGATTATCATGCTGATGCTGATGCTGACGTTGATGTTGCTGCTGTTGCTGATGATGATGCTGATGGCGATGATGGTGACGCTGATGGCGATGACGAGGATGGCGATGACGCTGGCGACGACAACGATGCCGACGACGATGATTCTGGCAATGCCATTTATTATGATTATCATGATGCTGATGCTGATGCTGATGATGAGGACGAGGATGAGGACGAGGATGATGATGATGGTGAGGATACCGATGATGATGCTGACGGTGATGCCGATGCTGCTGATGTTGATGCTGATGATGCTGATGCTGATGATGCTGATGCTGATGATGCTGCTGATGATGCTGATGACGATGATGGTGACGCTGATGGCGATGACGAGGATGGCGACGACGCTGGCGACGACAACGATGCCGACGACGATGATGCTGGTGATGCCACTTATTATGATTATGATGATGCTCATGCTGATGCTGATGATGAGGACGAGGATGAGGACGCAGATGATGATGATGATGATGGTGATGATGATGATGATGATGATGATGATGATGATGATGATGACGATGATGCCGATGCTGCTGATGCTGCTGCTGATGATGCTGATGCTGATGATGCTGATGCTGATGCTGATGATGCTGATGATGCTGCTGCTGATGATGCTGATGATGATGCTGATGATGACAAAGATGCTGGTGATGATGAATGATGATGCTGATGATGCTGCTGATGATGCTGCTGATTAGGATAATGGTGCTGTTGATGCCGCTGCTGATGATGATGATGAGGATGCGGATGCAGACGATACTGATGCTGATGCTGACGATGATGATGACGATGATGATGATGATGATGTGATGCTGATGATGCTGATGATGATTATGGTGCTGATGCTGATGCTGATACTGCTTCTGATGACGATGCTGCTGATGCTGATGCTGATGGGTACGGTGATGCTGATGCTGATGCTGTTAATGACTCTGATGCTGATGATGATGCTGATGATTCTGATGCTGATGATGATGACGATGATGATGATGATGATGATGATGATGATGATGATGATGATGATGATGATGAGGATGCTGCTGCTGCTGCTGATGATGATGCTGATGCTGATGCTGATTCTGTTGACGATGATGCTGATTATGAGGATGATGACGATGATGAGGATGATGCTGCTGATGATGATGACGATGACGATGGCGATGACGATGATGATGATGATGATGATGATGATGATGATGATGATGATGATGATGACGATGGCGATGATGATGATGACGATGCTGACGATGACGATGATTATGAGGATGATGATGATGATGATGATGATGCTGCTGATGATGATGCTGATGATGATGATGCTGATGATGCTGATGATGATGATGATGATGATGATGATGATGATGATGATGATGATGATGATGATGATGATGCTGATGCTGATGCTGATGATGATGATGATGATGATGATGATGATGATGATGATGATGATGATGGTGGTGGTGGTGGTGGTGATGATGACGATGGTGTTGGTGGTGGTGGTGATGCTGACTGTGATGACGATGACGATGACGATGCCGATGATGATACCAGGGAGGAGTAGGAGGGGAGAAGGCGAAAGAGGAGGACAGGGAGGGGCGTATGGAGGAGGAAGAAGAGGGCGAGGATGAGGGAGGGAGGGAGGGAGGGAGGAATGAATGGGGGAGGAGGGTGGTGGTTGAGGACACTCACGTGGTTCTTAGCATAGGGCGCCCGTCGGGCAGCCCTCGGGGGGGGCTCGCGCATCCTGCGAGACGTAATAATTCACGCGTTGGGCGCGCGGGGCTGCCAGGAAAGAAAAGAGAGCCGTGGGCGTCGCGCGGGGCGGACGCGGAGGGTCGAGGAGGATCGAAGATCTTCTTTTGGGTCGTGGTGGTGGAGGAGGGTCGAGGACAGTCAAAGGGGGTAGAAGGGGATTGAAGAGATGAGATGGGGGATCGATGAGGAGGAGGAGGAGGAGGCCGAGGCGAAGGCTGAGGAGGACGATCGAGGAGAATCGAGGAGGATAGAGGATCGAATTTGTTCTTCAAGAATCTGGGGGCCTCGGGGGGCCTCCAGGGATCCCCGGGGGTCCTTCAGGAACCTCGCCCCTTCCCCCTCCCCCCCCACCAGACACCTTCAGGCGCGGGGCGCATGTTCAGGGAGAGGAGGAGCGAAGAGGAGATGTCTCCCCGTGCTCTCTGTCGTCGTCGTCGTCGTCGTCGTCGGTCGTCGTCGGTCGTCGTCGTTGCCGTCGTCGTCGTCGTCGTCGTCGTCGCCCTCGCCCTCCTCCGTCTCCTGCTGCTGCTTCTCCTCGTTGATCTTGGTACGTGTGCATGTCGGAAAGAGCTGTTCTTCCGCGGGATAGGCGCAATGTGGACGCAGCCTGCTTCGCTCGGACGCGTACAGTTGAGGGACGGGGGCCGCGCCTGAGTGGCATGAGCCAGACGGTTGGCCGTGTGCGGAGCTCGTCGAGCCCCGGAGACGCCTTTCTGAGACATACCCGAGGGTGGTACTTCTATATCTCGAGAACATTACAAATGTACATCAGTATATGTGCGAAAAAAAGAAGCGGGTGTAATGACGGTGACGGGATGATGTAGGAGTAGAAGGAGGATGAAGAGGAGGAAAAGGAAGACGGACGCAGAGGGAGAGGGAGGAAGTGAGGGCAACGGGCTTTCAACCCGCGCCCTTGTCCCGCGTTCAGCAGTGTTTTTTCCCAACCATCCTGTGGTTTTGGGTCCTCGGTCTGAATCGACAGCGCCCCGCGTTTCCTCCTCTCCTCCTTCGGGAGCGGCCTTACACACAATTTGTTCGACCTCTTAAATTGTTGTTTTCGGCCTCCCAAAACATTTCCGACTCAAAAAAATATGTTCCAGGCCCCGCAGCGTGGGACATCCTCTGAAAATCCTTGGGAAGGACTCGTCGGTTCTGGGTTTGTTGGCTGGGGTTGGTTGGTTGGTTGGTTGGTTGGTAATTGGTTGGTTGCTTGCTTGCTTGCTTGGTTTTTTTTGTCCCAAGGTGGCTGGTTGGTTGGTTGGTTGTTTGGTTGGTTGGGCGGCGGTTGGTTGGTGGGTTGATTGGTGGATTTGTGGTTGATTGCTTGGGTGGTTGGTTGGTTGGTGGGTTGGTTGGCTGGTTGGCTGGCTGGTCGCCTCACTGGTTTCTTGGTTCATTTTTTTCCCGAGGCGACGGGGTTGGTTGGTTGGTTGGCTGGCTGGTTGGTTGGGTGATTGGTTCGTTGGTTGGTCAGTTGGTTGGCTGGTGTTTGGTCGGTAGGTTGATTCGTTGGGTTGCTGGGTGGCTGGTTGTCCGCTTGACCGATTGATTGGTCCGTTCTCCCCTCCTTCCTCCCTCCCCTCCTTCCCCGTCCTCCCTTCTCACTCCTCCTGCTTCCCTCCTCTTCTCTGTACCTTCCTCCCTTCTGCTCCCTCCCTGTCCTCCTCCTTCTCCTCGTCCCCCTCGCCCGCAATTTACTGCAATGCAAGGTATTGCAACTGCAATGCAAATGCAACTCAGTGCAATGCAATGCAACGCAACGCAGTGCAATGCAATGCAATGCAATGCAAAGCAACGCTACGCTATGTAATGCAATACAATGCAACGCAACGCAATGCACTGCAATGCAATGCGCTGAAACGCACTGTGTGCCTCGTCACGTGGCAGCGCCGCGGGGCCGAAAAACATGCTTTCCGCTCCACTCGCCACGCGGCAACGATTTGGCGGGCAACAACATACTATTCCGCTCTACTCGTCACGTTGCAGCGCTGCGGTGGCTGAGAAAAATGTATATTCCACTCAATTCACCACGCGGCATCGCCGGGGGGGGGCGAAAAAGCATAATATTCCACAACATCCGTCACGTGGCAATGCCGCTTGGGGCCAAAGTCATATCCACTCCGCTTGCCACGTGGCAACCTGGAGGAGCGAAGAAACAATATTCCATTCACTCTACTTGTCACGTGGCAGCGCCGCGGGGGTCGAAACAACAAACTATTCCACTCCATTCGTCACGTGGCAACGTTGCGGGGGCCGACCAAAAATACCATGGCACTCCACTGGCCACGTGGCAACACCTGTAGGCGCGAAGAAATCTTATTCCATTCTAGTCGTCACGTGGCAGCGCCGCGGGAGCCGAAATAAACATGCCACGAGGACGGCGACGAGGACGACGACGAGAACGACGACGACGATGATGATGACGACGACGATGACGAGGGCCCGGGAGGCGAACAACTATTCTATCCTAATCTCCTCCTCGTCCTTCTCCCTCCCCCTTTCCTCCTCCCTCCGCCATCGTCCCTCATCCTTCCTTCCTCCCCCATCCTCCTCCCCATCCCCTCCTCCCCCCCTCCTCCCTCCTCACTCCTCCTTTCTCCTTCCTTCCTCTCTACCTTCCTCCCTTCTCCTCCCACTTGTCCTCCCCCTCGCCCGCAATCAATTGCAGTGCAAATACTGCACATGCAATGCAAATGCAACGCAGTGCAATGTATGCAACGCAACAGGATCGTTGGTTGACTGGTTGGTTGGTTGGTTGGTTGGCTGGTGGTTGGTCGGTAGGCAGGTAGGTTGGTTGGCTGGTTGATTGGGCGGCTGCCATGTGGCAACGCCACTCTACTTGTTACGTGGCAGCGCCGCGGGGGCTGGACAACAAAATATTATTCAATCGCTTCGCTCATTCCGCGGGCCCATGTTGCATGGTCGCCACTGCTTCGCCGTGGGCCCGGGGCCATTGTGGCGCCGCCGAGGAGGAGGACGATGAGGATGGGGAAAGGGGAGGGGAGGAGGAGGAGGAGAGGATGAGAAGGAGAGGAGGAAGATGAAGATAAGTATGAGGGAGGAGAGGAGGAGGAGAGGAGGAGAGGGATAAGTATGAGGATGAGAAGGAGAGGAGGAGTAGGAGGAGGGGAGG